>JAZGLO010005154.1:0-75345 GCA_036873155.1 Biomphalaria sudanica | reverse complement strand
ACAAAAAAGATTAATTTTTTTATTAGACAAAACTAGACTAAGATTATTTTTTAAAGTCTTTTGAATTCAACTGATTCAATCAGTTCTACATTTTCTGGAGATTTATGTGTAGCCATCTCAAGGACATACATTCCAAGCCGTCAGTCATTAAAACTGAAAGTGCTAAAGAATAAACCAAGAACCTGAACTACGAGAAATTGACTAAAACTTTAAATTCCCTTAAAGAGAGAGAATTGAAAAATACGTCAGCTATTCAATTTAAGCTGCTAATCAAAATGAAAGTTGTTCTGTCACATTCCAATCTTAGAATGCAGTCCTTTGTTCCAGCAAGGCTACCAATAGCTCAGATAGAGATCATAAGATATAAGAGCGACAAAGGACACATTTTGGATGAGCAGTTGTAACATTTGCATTAACAACAGTATTATCAATCTGGATTTATTGTTTGAATTGTACAAAATTGTGTGATGCAATTTAAATGTATTATTGCTATTATATCATTTAGGTATTTGACATTGATTTCATAACAAATTTCTTCACATTTCGAAACTACAATCAAAATACCTATCCACCAATGTAAATACTAAAAAATATTTTCCATTGAATACATCTTGTAATTCAAAAAGAACTTCCTTAGGACAAAAAGAAGTGAACAATGATGGGAGCTTAGATTTATTTGAGTTAATGTTTTAATCTCTTTGAACCTTAACCCTAACCCTTAGCATATAGTTTATATGGAACATTAAGAATTAATTATTAAGCAGCTTTTTTTGATAAAAAAAAAAAAAGAAAAATATTTAAGTGTTTTCCAAATAATAATAATAATAATAAACTAGAATTTAAATAAAAGGTTCAATTAATTGACTATACTAGCATGCATTTAGAACAGAAAAGTAGAATGAGATAAAAACCTGTCAAAACTTCATGCAATTGTTACCAAAACTAACCTTGGGTAGTGGAAAACTTCACTTTCTGATTTGACAATCATACCAGACAACTGCATCTTGCGTCGTACCACATCAAGTGGATAGCTGAAACAAAAAATAGTTTGAGGTCTACAAATCAAACATTTACATTAATAAGCGGTCAAGCAAAACTTTGAGAGCAGTGTCTTGGACTAAACTAACAATTGCCAATAATCTCATTAGATTGACTAAAAAATTAAAAAATAATAATTCTGAGACATACTGAGTGTTTCATTATGTAATACATTGTGTAAATAACAATGAAATTCAGTTTTGACTTACGATATAGTTTGTGCTATAGCTCCTGCTAGACCACCACACACAAGTTTAGCTGGCATTATCAAGACTAAACCACCTGTATTTTGTGGGCATGGTTTACCCAACAAATCAGGAAATGTGTCAAGAGCAAAGTTCTTAAGCATTTCAAAACTGCTAAATGATAGGCCTAATGGAAAGAAATTGAATCATTTATTAATAGTTTTGCATAGCCAGAACAGCTTGATAATTATTGATTGGTAACATCAATTAGAATGTTTTTTCACTTAGAACTCTCTGATATATATAAATATATTATATATAAATCTATGGTTCAAGATCAACAAAAATGAGAAACCTGCATATGGGGCCATTCCTAGAATAGTGGGAACAATGCCTTGATATAAACCTCTAGTCCCTCCTTCAAGGTGGCGTATAGATTGTATGGTATGAATTATACCATCATATATGGCTTCCCCTTTCACTTGAAAGGCTAATCGAGCTCGTATCATGTCCAAAGGGTAAGTAATCAAAACAGCTGTCAAACCTTCAAATATCATCATAATAAACTTTTTATTGAAATCAAAATATAACATATAAATTTATTTTAAAATATTGCAAAACAATAGTACTAACTGATAAAGGCTTCTCACAGAATATGTTATTTTAGTGCTGTCCTGTAAGTGCATGAGCATATTCTGCCACAGAAAAAAAAAACCTGCTATATCCAGCAACACTACCATAAATGATGTGACTTAACTTGGCTGTTGAGGCTATAGATTTCTGCTTGAGATAGAAAAGTTAAAGAAAGTAAAGAAGGAAATTGTCCATAGGCCCTATGACCATCCACTCAATGTCCAAAATGACAAAGAAACTTGAGGGAAATTCAATTTGAATTCAGATTACTGAATAGTTTAAAACCAAAAAGAGGCTGTATTACAAAAAAAATAAATCAAGACCTAATGATATGAATAAAAATGAACAGCTGTTTAACAATGTTACTGTTAGCAACTCATAGTCTTTAAATGTAAAAATCTTATTGATCTTACCTCTTTCTAAAAAAAATGTAAGCCAATCAGAATACGTTTTTTTAAAACAAAGTAATCAAGTATTTTGTATCCTGAGTGCTCAAAAAATGAAAGCAAAATGTTCATCTTGCCTAACATTTTTTGTTGACCTCCGTCTGGTCCATCTCTTTAAAATGACACCAAAGCCTGGGCTTTCTATAACACAATTAGTCTAGCATTGTTGAACTCACCAGCTAGAGATCCACATATCAATTTTGAAATATTTGGTGAATGATTGAAGAAAGGAATATGTTTGGCTACCTGAAAAACAATACAAAGCTGTGTAGGTCATTACTTAGGACTGACTGCAGAGAAATAGGTTCAATGTCATCTATTTATGTAGACATGGGTGGCATTACAAATTTTGAAAGTAATTCTGTGACTTTTGTTAGCTATCAGATAAACATGAATATATTAGCATAAATTATTTACAATGATGGCAAGAATTTAGCATTTCTTAAAACTGTCCTGTTTTGTTTTGAAATATTTTGGATGTTCCTTCAGAATTGAAGAATATTACATCCTAGCTCAAACCTCCTGCAGAACAGCAGGGGATGGATGCAGGCATGGTTCAAACCCTTGATAGTAGCATATTTTGTAGTAGCATATTTTGTTTTCAGATGAAATGTGTTATGGAACAAGTTCCCCCTCCCCCCTTTTTTTTATCCTTTCATATTTCTTAATAAACATAGTTGAGTAGATTGGCCCTATTTCTGTAACTATTTTCACCAACACTTTGTAAATAGATCTTATAGAAGATGAAAATTCAAACACAATTATTTTTTAACTTATATATTTTAATTCCATAAGGTTGTTTATTGTTAGATCTTTTTATCCCTTCTGTACCTAAGATATATATGAGATATTGACGGAAGTGCATATTATTTTCAACAAAACAACTCAATAGGTTCAGAAGTTGGTATGGATGTCTGCAACTTTTAAAGGAATCATACTGATGGTCTGTTTCCCCTGATTGTTGTGTTTGTTGGCTAATGTTTACAATCTATTTTCTATTTTTTGTGGACAAATGATTCAAGGGCTTCTGTATCCTGTGGGAAGCCAGAACTACTTTTATCACATTAATAAACAAAAATTTAAATTAGTATAATGCCAGGAATAACTTTACTATAATTTTTGTAATGCTTAATATTCTGATAGCATTGATTAAACTATAGAGTAGTGACAAACTTACTTTTTTTAGCTGCTCGTAAGTTAGAAATTGAATTGCAGCATAGGGGAAAATTCGTAACATCTGAACTCCATTGCCTTGATAGAGCCCAATAAATCCTTCTTTTAACACAACATGCTTCACAGTAGAAAATACACCTTTGAGAAATAGTCGTACCATACATTAGTGCCAACCCATTCATGATTTATATATACTCCAACATTTGCAAGAAGACAAACAGGAAGGAGATTTGCAAAGTTTGAAAATACTTTTTACCCAGATGCTTGTAATGCTGATTGTGAGCTTGAAGCAAAATTTTCACTCTATCCAAAGGAGCTACAGCTGTTTTTGCACAAATACCTGCCAAGCCTTAAAACAGAATAAAGACAATTCAAATTTCCCTAACAGAGATGTGGATACAATTTAGTTTTCTATTCTTTTATATAAGTTAATAATATTTTTTTAAAGAATAATCACTATCATTTGTTGTTTACTATTAGCCTAGGAATTATATGTGTTAAATACTAATGAAAATTGAAAGTTTTGCTTTGCATGACTGAATGAATCATCAGTATAATTATATGTAATTATGTACCATTGCAACAGCTGTTAAATGATTAAGACGTATTCCATTTCAGAACTAACCTCCAGAAATAAATGTTTTGGCTGCTATGACAGTCTTGCTGTCCCTAAGATTAGAACTAGATGAACTGTTCATCTTTTGTCAAGATCACAATGACGATCAAGATCAAGCAGTGAGTCAAATTCCTCGCTTGCTTCATTGCTTCTCTAATAAAGTTTAGTCAAGATAGCTGTCAAGAAAAATTATAAAAACATATATTAAATTGCAATGACTATGAAAATTAGGTAATGGATGTTTAAATCATAAATACAACATAATACATAAATACATAACTAACAAAACCCTTTATCAAAAACATTTTTAAAAAATACAAGTCCATTCTTGTTCTTATTACCTAACTTTTAGTTGGCAGCAGCAGTTCTTAAGAACTATTATAAACCTAGATAACTGAACTATAATAGAGATGCTAAATTATAAAGGGAACATAAGTGCAAGGTTCTGATTAATCATAACAATGAAGTTTGTTTCTATTTCAGAACTAATTTAATTCTACAATTTTCTTTCATATGTTTTCTATAAATATAAAATAATAAAACTTTAAAGGAGTAAATAAATAACATCCTAATATTACCAATTAATTATGATAACAACAAAGTCTTCAATTCCTAAGATTAAGGATGAGTGCAGTGTTTCACATGGCTATGCAAAGCCAGTTGCGACCTGCATATTTTCCCAAATTTGATGCAGACAAAGCTCTTGTCCACTGGGGGTCTAATAAAGTTTTCTTTACATCTTCTGCATCTCTCTTTTACAAGAGATTTCCTATAGGCCTCAAATGTGTGCCCCATGGCCTTCATGAGAGGTTTTAAATATTTCTTTCAGAGGCCATCTACTTTCCTCTCTGCCAGTGAGGGCAAATTGGTGCCTGAGTTGACCTTTATAGTGCTTACTGAGGGCACATCTGTTATGTCATCCTTAAAACTTGCCAAAAAAGATCACTTTCGGCATGTGATTATCCCCCATGCAAGGTAAGTATCTGACCAAGCACAAATGTCGAATGTAGTGCTTCTATACTGTCCACACCAGCTTCCAGTGGAACATGGTTATTTGTAAGGTATCCTGAAAACCTATGCCCATTACAGAGCATAGGCACCTTTAATTAAAGCGTTCAAGTAGCCTTAGATGCCACCCAAATCTTAGAGCTATACAAAAGTATGTTGAGAACCACTTCTTGGTAGTCACTAATATGTGAGACTTGGGAAACTGGAGTGATTTATTCTGCCACTTGGAGACATTCGAAAGCGCTACTTGCTTAAGCAAGATGGTTATCAACTTTTCTAGAAAGTTATGCAACATTGGATACCATGTTTCCAAGATATGTAAAGTGGTTTACCACATTGAGGTGGTGTCCATTCACAGCGATCGTTGGGGCTGAGTAGATTTTATTGGGTGACTTCTGAAACAGCAGCAGCATAAGTAATTCATTACTGATGAGCTGGAGCTCATGTTCAGTCTGAGCAAGTAAGGAACAACCATCAGCATAAAGAATCTCTGTGACGACCATCTCTTTAGATTGAGTGTGGGACAGTAGGCGCAGAAGGTTGAGCACATGCCATCTGATCAGAACTTGATGTTGATGCCTTTGAACAGTCTCAGTCTCCATTGCCTCAGCCTTGCACCAAAAAAGATAGCAAACAGAGTAGAAGCAAGAACACAACCCTGCTTTACCCCTTTTTCTATGGGGAAGTGATCAGATAGGTCACCATTGTGTCTAATTTGGCCTTTTTGTCTAACATGAAGCTGCTAGAGAATGGATAGGAACCTTGGAGGGGATTCAAGCTTGCATAGAATCCTCCATAAACCATCGTGACTCACTGTGTCAAAAGCTTTGGTGAGATTGATAAAGACAGCAAACAAGTCTAGGTTCTGCTTCCTGCAGTTTTCCTGTATTTGATACAAGACAAAAATCATGTCTGACTATAAGAGAGCAACTATGGAGTTGGTCAGTGGGTCAAAGAGTATTCTGGCAAAGGTTTTTCCAGCACACTAACAGTGATGCCACAGTAATTAGAGCAGTTGGAGTTGTCTTTTTTTTTTTGCACTAGCATATGATGGTGGCATGAAGAAGTTCAGGCAGGATACTACATTTGTCCCAGCACAAATTCACCTTCACTTCAAATACCGGTACCCATTAATCTGTTGAACTACTGGGGTACCATACAAGATCTGTCAACTATACTTCTCCATTTTGGCTTGCATAGAATTTCATTCCATGACAGGCCTGTCTTAACATCACTTTCTATGTCTTCTTCTTTTTCCTGGTACTGATCCCTTTAGGAAGGTCTTTGGGAGTCCTGAGGACCTTGAGATGTGGCCATAGAGTTTGAGTTTGCATTTTTTTTACAGTGGTTAGGAGGTCATTGTGGGGTCCAATCACTGTATTAATTCTGTTTCTTATCTATTCATTTGTGATGATTTCTTTGTAAATGATACCTAAGATCTTTCTGTAGCATCATAGTTCCTTAAAATATAAATTCCAAGTATTTTATAATTCTATCTACCTACTCCAACAAAAGCACTCTTTTATTGTAATCTGAGCCACCACCTTCAACATTGACATTCCTGGTCTCTGATTAAATATTTGGTAATGAATGTGAAAGAAAACTATTTAAAAATAATCTTAATACAGGGAAATTTACTCAAGTTTCTTATTCCGGCCCTAAGAACTAGATTTACATCTATCAATGATGTTTTATTGTTGTTTTGCAATTCCATGAATATAAAGAAATAAATATTTTAAAATCCTTTTAAAAAAACAAAGCTTATATAAGGGAACAAAATCTAAAGTTATAACTATATCTCTCAATAATGTAGAAGTTATTTCCTTTATTTCATACCGAACAAAATAATAATTATCACTAATTAATTGACTAATTAGTTAATTTTTTACTATCTAATCATACTGAAGGATTAATTTCCTTTGTAGGTATCAAACAAAATAATTTGTTACCAGCGATTAATTGACTAATTAGTTAATTATTTTAATTGATTTGTGTCTTACTCTGCCAATAAATAATTGTGCAAAGTTTCAACTTTATATGAGAATGGGTGTGAGAGAAATAACATACGTACAAACTTTTGACCAAACAGAGTGTAGCTTTGTCAAAACAACTTTAAAAAATAAAAGTTAAAAGAAAAAAAACTTACTTTGACACTTCATTTTCTTGTGTTTTATTGGCAGAACCAGATTGGTAACCTATTATTAAAATAAGAATATTTAACAAATATATAGTTACTTATAGGTTTCAGACTACTATTATTTATTCTACTTTTAAATTCTTTATATATATTTATTTCATATTTTTGTAAATATGAAATGATAAAAATTAAAACCTATGTAAGGTAGTATTTTTCAACTTTTTATGTGTGACACAGCCCAGATAGCGACAGTAATGTCTGCATGTTCTCTTAATCAGCAGGGGCCTGGGTATAGTTGAGTTGAGAGAAGTGATGTATGCTCAACCTCAAAACAAAATCTCAAAGAACCCTATTGTTTTTTAGACGTCAGGAATGCACTGTGTAAGTTATTAAACATATAGATCTATCATCTAGATCTAAATGTCAGAGTCAGTGTTTCTAAGTATTAAAATAAAAATGATAAAATGCCTACTAATCTATTACATTTAAGGTAACTATTACTATTTAAGTCCATTAGTCTATTAAAACTATTCTGCAGAATTAAAATGTCAACTCAAAATTGAAAGATCTATGGTACAGTTATATAGATAGATCTAAATAAGCATTAGGATAACCAACTTGAGAAATAAAGTAACTTTTTCATCTAAGCCCCTCCCTGTCCCAAAACGTAAATAGAATGAATCTGAATGATTCTAATAAACTGGTCAGTGTAAGGCTAGTCTAGACTGCGTGTAGTCGGTCATGACAAGACAACCTTGCGATATTGATATTGTTTGTTGTGTGTTGAGTGTTCAAGCGAGAAAATACACACTTTGTGGTTAGTCAAGCTTGTAAATCTACTTTTAACACACATTTTTTTCTTTGCTTACAAGATGTAGATCCAACTGCATAGACGAAGAAATATATATTTCTTTTACGAGAATTTAAACTTTACTGTACAAATTTCTGTTATACAGTAAGTCAATAGAATAAATTAATAGGTTTGTGTGACATCACATAGAAACCTGGTGAAAGTCTGAACATTTTGGATGTGTAGGAAAATCGTGTCAGAAAAAAATCAATTACTAGGTTCAAATAAAAAAAAAGAATCAAAATCAATCACATAAAAAATTGTTAAAACCATCGGAGTTTCCCTTTAAAAAGTTAGAATTTAGTTCTAGAATCTACAGTCTTGAGTATAGTTTACTATCTTAGTATCTAAAAAATCTAATCTAGAATCTAGAGACACTAGGACTAGAGTAGATAAAGTCGTGAAATGCTTGACAACTTGAATAGAAGTCTAATTAAGCCCGCTGGCAGCAATTTTCACGTTTGGATTTTTATAGCACTGTAACGGTCTGACCTATGAAAAAACTGATGGTATCTTTGAATTCCTCGTCTATAAAAATAGATCTGATTTTTAAATGTATCACTAGGCTTAGTTAAAAATTAAACATGAGGTCAAAGAGGTGTAGGGTGGATATCGCCAAGCATATTTTCCCTCAATCAGATTTCTTCCCTAGTTAGTAAACTCGATCGGGCTGATGGAAGGCTCGATCAGATCAAAGAAAATATATCTAACATGTTTTAATTTTTCATTTTCACTATGAAGTCATTTTCTTTTTACTCCAGTGCAAGAACACCATCTACTGCCACCTTTCCCATGCTCCACAAGTTCAAATAGTCTCTTTGAGCTAATGAGCCATCAGACTTAAAAATAGCCATTTAATAAGCCCATGAACCTATCAAACCTCTATAGATACAAATCTGGGCTGTTTGAGCTTTGCACTTTACTATACACTTACTATAGACATAGATCTTATAGATATACAAAAATAAATAAGGATATCATATAGTATAAATAATGATAAGGCAGGGGTAGATCTATAGATATGTTATAAGTTATAACTAGGTATAATTCTATAATACTAATACTCAGATTTTAATAGAGTATAGATAATAGAGTTACTGACTACAGACAGTAGAGTCAGTGACCACTTTCTGACTTTCAGTCTAGAATAGAATGATAATGATAAGAATAGACAATACCAATACTCGGCAATACTTTGCCAATAGAATTGTCACAGTGACAATAGAATAATAGTCTAGACTGGCTTCACTCTACTAGTACTAGTACTACTTGACTAGTAGTACTAGTACTACTACTAACTAGCCTACTAGTATAGTAATATGTACTAGTCGTAACTAGATCTAGGAGTCTCTAGAGATTGACTAGATAAAAAAAATAGATTTACTTTAGATTATAATATAATTTGTATTTAGAAAACGTAGATCTATATTATAAGTGTATAGATTCAAATCTAGACTTGTCTACATTTAGACTAAACTAGTATCTCTAGTTCTAGCTAAATCTATCTAGATCTAGAATACTAGATAGTAATTCTAGTTTCACTCACATTTAATACATTTGATGTGGTTAACTCTTCGGTTTCTAAAAAACATATTTGTGAGACTTAATTGGTTTTCCTTTTAAAAGAGCCTCTATATTGCACTGATATAAACAATACTTTCAAATCTATGCTATCAACTCGTAAGAAGGCTATTAACCTTTTTAAATTTAACTACAATCTACATCTAGAATACATTATCCTTTAAACACGCTTTCAGTTGAAACTGCAAAAATGTTAAAATAGACATAAAAAATAACAATATGGCTTTTGGCATATCGATATTCAGCCTTGACTTTATTAATTTCATAGCCAAATGAGACCTTAATTTTCTATATATACAGATAAGCCTACTATATTCATATTCGCCGATTGAAAGTATTTAATCTTATCTTTCATGACCAACCGAACCTTTTTTAAAATTCTCCCATTACATATCTTCTTAGACTCTAATTATATAGGCCTATATTTAATTACCACGATTTTGAATATCCACTTTTACTTCATCCATTGAATTCTAATGTCATTTTTTTTTACCAATCCAACCTAGCAAAGTACGAATATTTACATGTATAGGCCTATATATTTAAAACCAAAGATTTGGATAGTTTGATTTCTTTGTTTGTAAAATGTTTTACATTTTTCGGATGTTCCTTCAGAGTTGAAGATAGTTTACTTCCTAGTCCAAACCTCCCGCAGGACGACGGGGGATGGGAGCGGGCAGGGTTTGAACCCGGGACCATCGATTAATCCGAACGACAGTCCAGCGTGCAAACCGCACGACCAGGCAGCCATCCATTCTTTAATAGATATTAGACTTTGCTACTTTTCATTTGACACATGGCATCTATTCGTTCAATACAAACAATACATCAGATATTACATTTTCTAAAAAGAAAGAGAAAAAGGGAGATGATTCGGTGGAATTCTGTGCTGGCACAGAGTTCCGATGTCGAGCTGGCCACAAATCGATGCCTGCGCAACTATTGATTTCCAAGATGTCCGAATAGTATCAACAGTGAGTTTTAGTTTGAACATGATTTCTATTAAGTTTCAAGGAAGACTCTACATGAATGTGATTGAATATTTCGTTCTATGTATAGTCGTCTACTGGTGCGGTGTTTTAGCGAACAGCAATACAAACCTTGTGCTGGTTACGAAACCCAAGCTACAGTATTGTTCATTCTTCGCTAACAGAGCCCCACAAATCCAATTAAATTTGAAGAATTGTACATGGTTTAAAGAAAATAGCTGTTGTCGGCAAGAAGAAATAGATGCTATATTTCCTAGGGTGAAACCCCTGAGGGGCGCTTCTCTCGAATGTCAGAAGTACACTAACTACCTGATGTGTTATGTGTGTGCACCCAACCAAAACACATTTTACTTTTTGGAAAGTCTGACCGTGTGTGAGGAATTCTGTGATGCCTGGTACGACGCCTGCAGGAGCGCCATCCTCAAAGGTTCTATCATTAAAGAACTTTACTCTAACGGCTCAGATTTCTGTAACAGCCGTAGGTTCAAAGTTGAGCCTGCTTCTAATAAGAAATGTTTCTTTTTTGACGCCAAACAGGATACAAGTAGCGGCGACATAAACAAAACATATCATCTGCAATTATTACTACTGGTCATGTTCGTGCATTTTATACCAAGCTAATGTGTATAGAACCCAATATGTTGGAATCCAAGAAAAGTAGTTCCCTCGTGTTCTAGGGCCAATATTGGACAACTGTTACACCTATGTATATTTATTCTCAATACATGAACAACGAATCACATTGCCAGCTGACCGTGGTGTCTTAGATAATCCTAAGACATTGTATTAAGACGTTCAAGTTCAGAAGACTTGGGGACTAGGAATATGTTTATGTGTAGCGGCCAGACTAACATGAAACATTTGGTCTATAATGAGACAACAGGCCTCCATGGAGTTTCACTATCGGCCAAGGAGAACTGATCTTGAATGTTGATCTTTTATTAAGAGCTATGAAAATGTACTTTTTAAAAAAGATTGTTGACAAAGATATATTATATATATATATATATATATATATATATATATATATATATATATATATATATATATATATATATATATATAGACTAAGCTAGTATCGTTGTTTGCTTAGTGTAAAAAAAACACATGAAATTGTTTTGTGATCAATAGTGGGCTTAATGGCCGAGTAGCTTAGGGTTTACAAATAAAGCTTCCACACACGTACACAGGCATATCAGCACATTGGTTATTTTGTACATAAACATTTCATCATTTTTACTTGAACTCATATTTGTCTTCAATCTCTTTACACTAAGAATAAATATTACCAATATCGAGAGCGATTGCCGAGATAAAATAAAACTTCTATGTAAATGTAAAGTATGATCTTGTCATGTAGTGGACACGTTAAGTTCTTTAAAGATATATTTACATATCTACACATTAGTTTCGAGAAGATTCACGATTTTTGAACAGAAGATTGGAGAATAAAAAGGAGCTAATTTAAAAGTTTTCAATTTATTTCCCGTTTGAGATGTTTCTATTTAAAAAATAAAGAAAAAATACAAGAAAAAGGGAGTCAAGATTATATCGGGGGTTATTCAGTTAATACGTTTCAAGCTTCATATAAAATACTTTTGTTAATCTTTTCTTGAAATTAATTTTATTGTGTGTTAAAAGTTTATCTTCAATCTTGTGGGGATTTGTACTATTAGAATTAAAGTGTTTATGTCGTAAAGAGAATTGCTGTTATTTTTTCACTTACAAAAATATCCCCGACATACTTTTATAATCTGCTATATGACTGTAACATAGAACACTGTGTTTCCTACCCAAACTGATCTCAACAGCCGCGCTGAACACTGGATAAAGGGGAATACATTGCGAAACAATGTTACAATTCACTGATTCTTTTATGCTACTTTATGATGTAAGTTACAAACTTTTTCTTTTCTGACAACAGATTTTCGCTTTATGTTTTTAATGGTAGCCAGTTCAACCTAGTTCTCTAGACTACACACTGCAGTTGTAAGATGATTGAAAACTATTTGTTGAGATCATGGCAAACATGTATTGGAAATAGATTGTAATAATTGTTGCAATAAATTCAAATAGTTCTTTAATTGTTTTACAAACATATTCTCCTGTTGTTAATGTGCCTGGTACATAAATCTATAGAAACTTCTTGTATATTGTATAGTGTTAGGATCATCTCTAAACAGCTTTCATAAAGTTTTACTTGCAAGAACATCTTACTGATGACTTAATGTCTCTCTGTCTGGACTTACAGAATACGTAACAATCTGATGAATGAGAAATAACGAGAGGGATAGATAGAGAGAATTGTTGCGTGTTTACGTTTTTTTGTCGCAGATAAGCTGAGCATGAAAACATTAACACAAATTATTCGAGATGTAGCTCTAGAAATACTGTAGTTATTTGCTTTAACTTTTATTATTGTTTAAACCGTTTTGACCTGGTGTTTCATCGGAACATTTTCTATCAAACCATTGTCATAGACACAAGAACAAAATATCAAATAGTTAGAGTGTATAACGTGTAAAACATAATATTATTAGAGTCAAAACACTGTTAATATGGAGAACTATATATTTCTAACTATTTAAAATAGTGATACTAAAATGGCTTATCCACGCTACTATTGTAGTGTATTCAATAAGATTCGACAAATCTATTTCTTCCTCTCAATATCAAGAGTTATGGTACTTTGACTGAGGACTACAACTTTTATATTCTATGGATGTGTCTATGCTGGAGACACACTTTTCTTTTCTCCTTTATAATTAAAAAAAACTTATTAAAAGTAAAATAAAAACAAATGAAAACTATTGGCGGATGCAGGAAGGCTATTTCAGTAAAAAAAATATTTAAGATATAAGACTTATGCATACAAAAGTCATCAGATTCTTTGAGCGTAGTGAGGCGTTTTTAGTTTTTAAAAAACCCTCTAGAGGGCTTTAAGTTAAATTCCCCTCCAAAGGGTTTTGAGTTTAACCCACCATCCCCTTTTCAGCGGTATGTGAAGCTAAAATCCACCTTTTCAATATAGAATTAAAGCAAACTACAGTCACACAATTCTATGCGCGTAGCCAAAGGGTGTTTGCCATCACTGACCTAAAGTATTTTCCTTAGGGTTATAAGTCTAAATGAAGAAGAATTCTTCAAAATAAGTTTGATCAAGATGAGGGAAAAATAACTTATCATGGCAGACTTCATAACATACACTACGTCTATTTATTGATCCCTTCAGTTACAGATTTTCTAAGATATTACTTAAAGCTCACAGTCTATTCGCTTAACACTTGTAGTAAACAACCAAGTCGGTCACTTCATGTGTGTATCAGTATCTGAGTATAAAGCTTCACAAGTGAGGGTGTAAGCTAATGTTTCTTTGTGCTGTTTGTTGATATGACATCAAAATGCTGAAAGGAAGCAAGATCTCAGAGCTTGTGCCAATGTCATTTCTCAAGACTAAGCTCCAGAAACTAGAACTTCTATCTGTCCTTTGACAACTACCATACCTCCTAACGTACTTGGCTAACAAAAGTATCAACAATTGCAAGTTACTAACTGAACATCCATTGAAAAAAAAAGTTAAGGTAACATGATATTAAATTGGAGAAGAAGTTGATGGGCTATACCTCTCATCATTTGTGTGTACAAATAACAAAGCACTCTCTCTCTCTCACATATATATATATATATATATATATATATATATATATATATATATATATATATATATATATATATATCATGGGCGTAGCCAGGGGGGGGGGGTTGAGGGTTCAACCCCCCCCCCCGAACTGAAATTCCCAATGCAGGGGGGGGGGGGAATCGGAATTTAGTGACTGATTTTTTGCTTTGATTTTGTTTATTTTAGGTGAGATTTTAATACTAAACCATCACTTGTCCCAGCACAACCAAGGCGGTTTTGAGTTTAAAACCCTCTAACAGGGGGGGGTCGAGTTTAAAACTCCCTACCTGGGGGGTTCGAGTTTAAAACCCCCTCTTCTATAAAACAAAACAAAAAAAATGCAAACGACAATCCCAAAATTCCAAGAGCACAGTTAAGGAAGATTTTGATTTTAAAACCCCTTCCAAAATTTACGATAACCCCCCTCTTCAATATAAAAAAAAGCAAATTACACACTCAAAATTCTATGAGCGTAGCCAAAGGGGTTTTGAGTTTACCCCCCCCCTCTCTTCACCAGGATTTGAAGCTAAAAAAATGCCTCTTCAATATAAAAAAAGCTTATCATGCACTTAAAATGTTATGAGCGTAGCTAAATGGGTTTTGACTCAGTTTTGAGTTTAAGTTTAAACCCCCATTCAGCGGGGTTTAAATGGTAAAAAAAAACTCTTTAATAATAAAAAACAAAGCAAATGATACACTCAAAATGTTATGAGTATAGTCAAAGGGGTTTTCAGTTTAAGCCCCATCTTCAGTGTAAGAAAAAAAGCAAATTACGCACTCAAAATGCTATGAGCGATGCTAAAAGGGGTTTTGAGTTTAACCCCCCCCCCCCTTTCAGAGGGTTTGATGCTAAAAAAAAAACCTCTTCAATCTAAAAAAGCAAAGTACACACCAAAATTATTTGAGCGTAGCCAATCCTATTGGGGTTTTTGAGTTTAAACCCCTCCATATAGGCCTTCTAGAACCGGATGGAACGTCGCTTGACCATTCTGGTTGATCACATAACTACATTAGACATGCGTGCGTACTATTTGCAACACAAATCCTTCCCGAACTGGCGTGTACTGTCACTCGTCAAGGTTGATCGCTCGTCTAGCACTGGCCTGGGGCGAATTGTGTCGGCTAAAAACACTCACAGCAATACCCCCATCTGTGTCATAACAGGCGTATAACACTGTCCCCTTCTTAGATCTGTCTATCCCGGAAAGAATCGACCTCATGACATGGGCTATGAAGTTTCAACGCTGCTGGTGGGGGTCGATCGGTGAATGCGACAGTAGACTTTCCTCTTGAGCTTAACGAAGCCAGCCGCGTCGCATTCAGCAATAGTCGCTTTCGTCTCCTCCTCCAGTTGGCCTTCATCTTGTTGCAGTGACGTCGTGGTTGCATTGCTCTGTTGTCATTAGGCAGCCACCTAACACATGGAGAGGGATAGGATGTCAGGACCGGGGTCACCAAGATCATTGGCCTAACAGGTTGTTTCATAGAGCTTTCTCGAGGGGGACGTTTTGGATGGGTTTCATGTTCACAGGGAGGAAAATTATGGGACAAATCATCATGGACATGCTTGTGGGGTAGGTTGGTAACTCTCCACATTCAAATGTCTCTCATCTTAGGCATCAGACTACGCATCAGGCTTTATTCGACTTCCTTGACCACCATCATGTTTTCTGTCTCTAGTTTCATCAACAGACGATTATCGTCTGTTGAGTTCAGACCCCGTTGATGACTTTCAACTTACAGGGGTCCATCAACTGTTGAATCAGGTTTCATTGCTTTTTTCTGGACACCATCAGGACTTCTCTCTCTGGTCTGGGCAGCTGGACAAACGTCTGTTGGGTGCAGGCCTTGCCTATGGGTTCCTTGGAGTTTGCGTTCTCCCTGCGAAGCTCGACACGTAAAGTTGTTGCCAAACATATGGATGACGCCATCAAGATTTGAGTTCCTCTCATCAGCACTGGAAGATTGACAGATGTCTTTAATGTCCTCATCTACATGATTGAGGTAAGACACAACGTTGTCTTGATCTAGCTGACCGACTGAAGTACCTATATCAGGTACATCTGCAGCAAAAGCCTCTTTTCTTATTTCTTCACTTGTCTCTTATATATATATATATATATATATATATATATATATATATATATATATATATATATATATATATATATATATATATATATATATATATATATATATATATATATATATATGTGTGTGTGTGTGTGTGTGTGAGCAGGTCAGGGTGGCGCTACCGAGTGAGGCCCTTTTTGGTTATCTGCTGCTCAACATTTATTCATTTATGACAGTAGGCAGGTGGTAGCTCTACTGGGTGGGCCCAATCTGTGCACCTCGGTCTGCGACCAAGGGGCTAGAGTAGCCTAAGCAACCAGACAGCACAATTAAACTAAACTAAACTAAACTAGCTAACTAAAGATAAAATAACAAACTGAAATTTTAACAGGAACTTGTATACACTTTATTTACAACCAATTTACAAAGCAATAAAAATATAGGTGAATACGAAAATGAAAATAAACTTAGAAATAAACAAAAACTATATATACACACTACTAAATAATTAATCAACCCTACTTAACTGAACTTAACAACTCCACTAACCGAAACCCTCTGCCGCCTCTGGATCTATGTTGCTAAATCTACAACTATTACTAACTAAACCGACCACCAAATAACCTAAATTACCCCAACACTAAACAGTAAGCTACTAGCAGCAGTAAAGCAGAACTACCGCAGACAGTTAGGCAGTAAGGCAGCCGAAATAATGGCAGTTAGGCAGCCAGGCAGTAAGGCAGCCGAAATAATGGCAGTTAGGCAGCCGAAATAATGGCAGTTAGGCAGTAAGGCAGCAGTAAGGCAGACAGTTAGGCAGCCGAAATAAAGGCAGTTAGGCAGGAATTATAGCAGGCGGTCCCAGCTGAAATTACAATACACAAAAATAACTTTATACAGGCACCACTGTCAGCACTGACCACTGGTCAAGACAAAAGAGAGCTCAACGTGGTTCCGGAGCTAGCTATAACTGGTCAGCGCGAACATATCGGAGAGCATGACGTCACGCTAATTATCTAAAACTAAACTGGACTACCGATTTCCCTAATTTGTACCTAGCCGTACACAACAATAAAATCTAGCAAATTACTAAAGACACGGACTACAAAACATTATATACCAAATTAAACAGCATTAAAAAGAGAATCTTAAAATTTAAATCTATAAAAATACAAAAAGGAAGATAAAAAGTTATTTCTATTCTAAACTCATATAGGGGCTCTATACCGTTTACAGACCTGCACATAAACTGATATTAAAAAATAACTACCAATCCAACGCTAATGCCAAAGACAAAAATAAGCAGAACTAACCAGGGACAAAAAATAGAAAATAACATCCACAGCTCTAAGGCTAGTTAACTATTTTAAAAACTACTTTTCCTCTACGAGTAAAACACAAATAACAGAAAAAGACTAAAACTAGCAGAAAGTTATAAATAGCGGAAACTACAAAATACTCAGCACTGAACTATAAAAATGAAAAAGGACACTAAATTACAAACATCATCGCCCTGGCCTATGTAAATAATATAAATTAAATAAAATTAGGTAAAAAATTACTGGGCTTGTCTTAAAGGCTCCACGGACAAATCTTTGTGCTTGGGACTGTATCTTATCATGCTGTTCAAGAGCTGTCCTAGAGCCATAGATTTGCGCAGGTAGACTGTAGTCTATCTGTGATCGGACTGCTCCTAAATACAGTGATCAAAGCATGTCTGTACATTTTGAAGTGTCATAATATGTGTTCTCTTTTTTCTTCTATGACTGTTGAACTCTAGATGGGGTTGAAGTAAATCCTTCTTCTCTCACCACACGCCAACTCATTGAAGAAACCCGTTGATAAGCAACTATCTTTATTGACCACAGAATGTTTGTATTTCTTGACCGCTGAATGTTTGTATTTCTTGACCACTGAATGTTTGTATTTCTTGACCGCTGAATGTTTGTATTACTTGACCACTGAATGCTTGTGTTACCTGACTACTAAATGCTTGTATTACTTGACCACTAGACCGTTAAATGTTTGTGATACTTGACTACTAAATGCTTCTATTTCTTGACAACTAGACCGCTAAATGCTTGTATTACTTGACCACTAGACCGCTAAATGCTTGTATTACTTGACCACTAAATGCTTGTATTACTACTAAATGTGATCTTTCATTACTATCAAGATGACACTTCTAGGTAGGTTAGAAATGATGTGAACTTTCACCACAGTTCCGGTCAATACTTTTGTCTTCTGTCCTGTCGGTGGAATCGCTTTTATGTCGATACTCGTTCAATACATACAGCTTTTAATGTTTCCTTGATTGAACCTGACATAATCGATATTTGAGTTTGTTATTGATGACATAGTTCTGGGCGCACAAAGAGACGCCCTGCGCGATAACAAAAGAGACTCGGTCAGGCTATTGTATTTGTCACTTTCAGCTGGTTACACTGGTGCATACGACATAAAGGAATACACAAGGGACTCCAAGCCTTGCTGATAAAACATCAAAGATAAAAAAAAATGGATTTATTGAACTTTTCAGAAAATAATCGAATGAAATTGTTCCTGGGTAAAAAGGAAACCTGAAGTAAAATGTTAGAACAATCTTTGAATGTTTCCAATGATGATACACAGAGAAACTCTAAGTTTAAACATAGACACAAACTGAAGTTTCTATCGATGGACAAACCAAACACAACGTTATCAGATTTATTTTTTTAATGTGTAGTATTATGAACTATTTACTTCTAAATCTCAAGCATGCATTTGATTGTCAGGGTTCCAGGGGTGAAAATATTCTCTTATATCTGACATTCTCACTGTTTGAAGGATGTCAATCCATTCTTTATAGGACATTTGGTCCTACTGGATTCCTACTGGCGTGCTACAACCTGTAAAGGTTATCTTTGACGAGTACTAATACTACACAGAGGACTGGTCACTAAGATGTAGAAACGTGTGTCACTATCAATGTGTCGCGAATGTTGTAGAATGCTGGGCTCGTGCTTCCTGGAGTCACACTTGACACGCGATAAACATAAAAGGTATAGATTGATAGAGTCCGAGTTTTAGCAGACAAGACTTGACGTTGATTCAACAATACAACAGTAGTTACTAAAATGATCCAATGCATAGGAATATAGTTACATCCGCATAACAGCAATATCAAATATGTAAGTTCTCTAAAATACAATTTCACTACTAAAATAGTACGTCCGCATCAGAGCGGTATCAAATATATTCAATGTCCTAAGTCCTCAAGAATAGGTGTATATATAGTACTGTACTTTTCAATCACGTCCACATCACAGCGGGTAACAATACACGTCAATAACATGTATCCAGCTCTAGGTACAAAACATAACTTTCAAAATACGTGTACTGTCTCAAGCGACTTCTCTACTCAACTCGAAGTAACTACTTCACTCAACTGACTTCAAGTTACTACTCTTCTCGACTGACCAAAGGTTACTACTGACTCAAAGTCAATTTACTCTTTCTTACTTCCTCTTTCTATATCAGGTGATTCTCGTGCCTTTCACCTTCTTGACCCGAGGTGAACATTTAAAAGGCAATGTCAACTGATACTGTGACAAACCTAAATTTCTGAATTTAAAATCTAACTCTGATTACAAGACCCACAATTTCATAGCAATGTCGGTTTTTGTATAAAAAAATGTATAAATAAACTTTATCTTCTCGTTGCTCGGACAAAACCTAAACCTAGAATACATTTTTACCTCAACTCATTGTAAATCACGAAACAATATCCTGAAGGAATTATCTGTTCTAGCACTAACCACTTTCTGTTTATACATCCGCTCGTCCACCTGTCACGTCCACCTGTCACGCCTATATCACTGATGCTAAAAGAGTTAAGATTTTAATTTTACCATCGCCTGCAATGCAATGGCTTCATTTGGTTTATAAAATTATGTACCGGTATGTAGACTGCTTTCAATCAGTCATTCTTAAAATAACAGTTTTAATTGTCATATAGTAATTAATGATTCCAAACAGGTGTTGCTGAATGTTGAGGTTTTTTAAAACAAGGTTAACCGTGTATGGGATCAGAAACACATTTTACACAGGCCAGCGTGTTGCTAGCGGTCAACTGTGTCAAGAGACGACGAACAGACTTACAGGTATTTATGAACTCGCCACGTGTAAACCACCCGTGATTGGCCGTGATATGGTCATGGCATCTTGTAAAAAGGATTAACTTTTCTGTGATTTTAAATATTTGAAGAGAGCCTGATTAAAGAGGCGTAGCGAAAGCCAATTACCAAGGTTGCAACTAGGCAATTGATTTGAATCCGCAAAGAAAGGGAAATAGTGAAATGACAGTAGACATCCCTCATTGTCAGCTAAAGGTTTTGGGAAAGTCGCGGCGCATAGCGTCTTTTCCTGTATTCGTAACTTCAACAATTAATTTTCTCAAGTGTCTCTAGCGCTCTGTCCTGGTATTCTGAAGTGTCTATGCTGTGATTCTCTGCTATTCTGAAGTGTCTATAGTGCAAGGTCTTGCTATTCCTAACAAAGAAGTGCAGCCTAAATATCAAATCTGCTTTCACTTTATTAATAGAGCTCAGTGACTGTTTAGAGAAACAGATCCATGGGTAAAATGTTTTATTTGGGCTAGAGTCGAACATCTCCGCAAGGGCTATTCCAATGGAATTTTTGGACTTTAATTTGCTTTTAATTGACACAGATTGTTGGATACATTTGGATAGATTGACTTCATTAATAGATCCCGGCGACTGCTATGAAATAGCTCAAAGTGGGAAATATTTTAATGAGTGGTGTGGTTGCTAGGTTAATGGAATGTGTGACCAGTTTTTGCTTTAGTTGTCTTTTTGGTGTGGGTTTATAGAATCTCTAAACCCTAAACTCTTTTGGTTAAGTTCATGGAATTAGGGAACTAGAGTGTTGCTCCCCTTGGCTACGTTCATGGAATTAGGGAACTATAGTGTTGCTCCCCTTGGCTACGTTCATGGAATTAGGGAACTAGAGTGTTGCTCCCCTTGGCTACGTTCATGGAATTAGGGAACTAGAGTGTTGCTCCCCTTGGCTACGTTCATGGAACTAGGGAACTAGAGTGTTGCTCCCCTTGGCTACGTTCATGGAATTAGGGAACTATAGTGTTGCTCTTCTTGGGTACGTTTACGGACTGTAGTTTTGCTTCCCCAAAATAAATTCTACTTGGCTACACTGGGAGGTAGAGAATGGTTCAATCTCAAATCCCCACCCCAATAAAAAAACAAATAACTGCAGTCATCGAATATCTCTATTGCCGGAGGCGAGATTATATTTCGTGTGTATCTCGGGTTGACCCCTCTCTGTCTTCAACCATAATATACGGAACGTAACCATATGACACGCTTGATGGATCAACTGAGGCGAAAGTATGTCTTCACTGACTTCAAGTGGAGCCCGACCATCTGGCTGTGAATGGTCTTAGAAAGAGACAGCTGGAGACACAATTGAGACCCAAAGGAAAGCGAGACACTAGGCATGGGCGTCCAAAGAGTAGTTCATTAAACCTTCTTATTGGATATATTTAGACACATCTTGAAAGCGAGCAGGTCATGATTGAGTCGTTTGGCTTTCCTCAATATTTGAAACGTATATTGTCCTATGAAAGACAATGTGACAGTGAAAGAACATGGCTCTCAGCTCAGGAAGAAAAACGTACAATCCGAAAAATGGCCAGTTCCTTTACCACCGAAGCAAAAGCTACCTTTACCTGCGCTATTTGTGGACGGGAGTCTCTCCAAAATAAGGCTCCACAGCCACATGAGGAAGTGTGCTCTGAGATGAACCATAGTCGTTCTACGACTGAAGGAGGCCAATAATAAATATTGTCCTGTCTAAAACAAGTGGATCATTTGGCAAGATTCCATTCCGAGACCGGAAACAGTTTTAGTTTCTAAAAGTAAAATTTATATTTGAATTGTCAAGCCGAGATCAGTCGATAGCAAAAAAAAAAAAAAGAATCTTTTGAAATACTGGATTGGATCTAGATCTATAAGTGAGTCCAACAACAGCTTCGTGTGGCGCCATAAATATTATTTAGAATTGAAGAAATCAATAGTTGATATTACCAATAATCAATCAATTTGATTACTTCACTGCTGTCTTGTTAAATAGAGCTAGTATTTAGAAAAATGTTAAAGTCTTCATTAAAAAAGAACACGATAAGTCTTTGTTGTTACAATTTTAAAAGGTTGATTTGATTCAGCAGTCGTTCTGACTTTACAGGAAGAGATGAAAAAAAAAAGCAAAATTTGATTGGAGAGTCGCAAAGTGTTTTTTAAGGAAACTAATGAGTTTTTGCGGTTTCCAAAAGGAAAAAATGCCGCTATTAGTTTTGTGTTATCTGTCTGTGCCTCCGACCGTCCATCAGTTTTAGATCTCTAAATCTAGAAAAGCTGACGAAACTCATATTTGAAATTTGTCAAGTTGAGATCTGCTTCATTTTGTCTTTTAAAAGCGAACCAATATGGTATTAAAATTAATAATGCAAATTTTTTTTTGTATATTAACTTTTTAAAATCACTACATACAACGATACAAGTAAGAGATACTATTTTAAGAATGAAAACAAATTTGGAAAAGTGTTGGTTTTTAAACCTATTTGTTAGCAGTAATTCTCATTCTGAACTAGAATTGAATCGGACATTTTCTCAAAGCACATTTTCAGAGTTTCTAAACAAATTATTGATACGCTTGTTGATGCCTCGGAACAAGCGGTTTTCCGAAATACATCAAATTATGGAAGAATCTCTTTTTTTAAGAATTAAAAACTAAGTTTTAAACAAAAATGTCATTATACATATACAATGTGACTGAAAGTTTAATGTACGGAATCAAAATAAGTCAACCACATACATTTCAGTTCATGCCAGATTCACATATACACTAACTCAACGTGGCAGCATTTGAATAAAAAAAATTGATTTCCGAACGTGCTGTTGATAATATCGGATCATTTACTTTGACCACTGTAAGGTTGACGGCTTTATTTTTCCTGGGAGAATATTTTACACCTATTGATTTGTGCCAGGACTTTAGAAGTAAATTTGAAATCAATTCACGGAACAACATCTAGCACTAACTTCTGTCATATTATTTCTGATTATTATTAGACTTTGCATCCCTGAAACCACTATGTAGATATCAACCTATAATTTTCTGTATACTGATGTCGTTTTGTATTTGGTCCATGATTTTAAGCATAGGCACATGCTCAGAGATGACAAGGACTTGAAAACACATTTTTTTACTTGTGTTTATGTATTATATTTAGAATAATTTGATACACAAAAATGTGTAATGTTTGGCTCAGTGCTTTAACAAACAAAAATTATTTAAGGAAAAGAAAGATTATATTAAGCGTACTTTTATCAATTAGTTTGGATCAGTCATGTAATTAAACTGTAATAGATCGACCTGAATTAGAACTCATGGCTGAAGCCTTCTCAAGCTTCTTAAGCCAACACGGTAACCGCTTTGCTAGTGGAGGAGAGCCCATGAACTTGGAAGATTGTATTTTTTATTTTGTTCTCTATTGTTTCTAGAGTTTCTTCCTATTTTTTTCCCTAAGACTCAGACGACGATGTATAAAAGCGACTAATTCAGCCTATAATACCACTTTAGTCAAGTACAAATTCTTTCCCTTGTTTGAGATACCAAACAAAATTAATTAACTAATTGTTTTTTTAATTGATTCTTGTGTAGTCAAGTAAAAAACTAATTGAGCAAAATTTCAGCTTGATCCGAGATTGGTTGTGGGAGAAATAACGTAAACAAACTTTTGACCACACAGAGTTGATAAAAAAGATTAGCTACATAGGGAGCTCGATTAGGAAACCAGAATTGATGTGATAAACAAAAGCAATGATAACAATAAGCACATAGAAGGCACAGGAAAGAAATTAAACGTAGAATATAATCTAATGTTGATTAAAAAATGTCATTATAAGTAGGCCGAATCCATGGATGTAGAGATACCAAGAAATAGCAAAACTGAAGATAAATACTTCCTACAATCTGTTAGATCTCAAACTATTATAGTCATTTAATTTCCTCACAATTTCTTGCAAGTTTCTTTGCAACGATCCCACAATGTCTAAATACAGTTTTTGTTTGTAATAAAGTTTTACCAATGTCTAAATACAGTTTTTGTTTGTAATAAAGTTTTACCAATGTCTAAATACAGTTTTTGCTAGTAAGAAAGTCTATTGATGGTGTGAAGTTTCCTTTGCTATAAATAGAGACTACATGGATGTGACAAGTGTTCTTGTCCATAGAATATCTGTCGATATTTTCTGTTGTTTAAAAGTACACAACCATTGAACATAAAATAAGCTCTATCCATTGATCGATCCATTCATTGTTTTTTTGTCTGCTGACACAGAAATAAAATCTATACAATCGAACGTTCGAATATTTTATCATCCCAGCCGTTTATTTTTTTTAAATTTCATTTGGGAGATCAGTGGCGAAAAGTTCGATCGCTGGTCACGTGACTTGTCTGCAAGGTATTTCCAGCCAATCAGATCTAGAATTCTGTTTCGTCAGTCTGAACTTTTTCCCGAAGAAGATAGTTGAAGTGTTAATGACTGTCTAGACAAACTGAAGCAATTCTTTTGTTTCATTGGTTTTGGTTTTCTCAGCTAATTGCATTCGATGGAAGTGTAACATTAAAAAAAAAAAAAACAAGATGAGACCAATACTTTCTACGTGTCTCACAGTAACGGTAAGGAAAGCATTTCTATTTTCTTACTTCAATAAAGAATAGAACTTCTATTTTCTTACATCAATAAAGAATATAACTTCTATTTTCTTAGTCCAATAAAGAATAGAACTTCTATTTTCTTAGTCCAATAAAGAATAAATTTCTATTTTCTTACTTCAATAAAGAATAGAACTTCTATTTTCTTACATCAATAAAGAATAGAACTTCTATTTTCTTACATCAATAAAGAATAGAACTTCTATTTTCTTACATCAATAAAGAATAGAACTTCTATTTTCTTAGTCCAATAAAGAATAGAACGTCTATTTTCTTACTTTAATAAAGAATAGAACTTCTAGTTTCTAACATCAATAAAGAATAGAACTTCTATTTTCTTAGTCCAATAAAGAATAGAATTTCTATTTTCTTAGTCCAATAAAGAATAGAACTTCTATTTTCTTAGTCCAATAAAGAATAGAACTTCTATTTTCTTAGTTCAATAAAGAATAGAACTTCTATTTTCTTAGTCCAATAAAGAATAGAACTTCTAATTTCTTAGTCCAATAAAGAATAGAACTTCTATTTTCTTAGTCCAATAAAGAATAGAACTTCTATTTTCTTAGTCCAATAAAGAATAGAACTTCTATTTTCTTAGTCCAATAAAGAATAGAACTTCTATTTTTTTAGTCCAATAAAGAATAGAACTTCTATTTTCCTAGTCCAATAAAGAAAAGAACTTCTATTTTCTTAGTCCAATAAAGAAAAGAACTTCTATTTTCTTAGTCCAATAAAGAATAGAACTTCTATTTTCTTAGTCCAATAAAGAATAGAACTTCTATTTTCTTAGTCCAATAAAGAATAGAACTTCTTTTTTCTTACTTTAGTAAAGAATAGAACTTCTAGTTTCTTACATCAATAAAGAATAGAACTTCTATTTTCTTAGTCCAATAAAGAATAGAATTTCTATTTTCTTAGTCCAATAAAGAATAGAACTTCTATTTTCTTAGTCCAACAAAGAATATAACTTCTATTTTCTTAGTCCAATAAAGAATAGAACTTCTATTTTCTTAGTCCAATAAAGAATAGAACTTCTATTTTATTAGTCCAATAAAGAATAGAACTTCTATTTTCTTAGTCCAATAAAGAATAGAACTTCTATTTTCTTAGTCCAATAAAGAAAAGAACTTCTATTTTCTTAGTCCAATAAAGAATAGAACTTCTATTTTCTTAGTCCAATAAAGAATAAAACTTCTATTTTCTTAGTCCAATAAAGAATAGAACTTCTTTTTTCTTACTTTAGTAAAGAATAGAACTTCTAGTTTCTTACATCAATAAAGAATAGAACTTCTATTTTCTTAGTCCAATAAAGAATAGAATTTCTATTTTTTTAGTCCAATAAAGAATAGAACTTTTATTTTCTTAGTCCAACAAAGAATAGAACTTCTATTTTCTTACATCAATAAAGAATAGAACTTCTATTTTCTTAGTCCAATAAAGAATAGAATTTCTATTTTCTTAGTCCAATAAAGAATAGAACTTCTATTTTCTTAGTCCAATAAAGAATAGAACTTCTATTTTCTTAGTCCAATAAAGAATAGAACTTCTATTTTCTTAGTTCAATAAAGAATAGAACTTCTATTTTCTTAGTCCAATAAAGAATAGAACTTCTATTTTCTTAGTCCAATAAAGAATAGAACTTCTAATTTCTTAGTCCAATAAAGAATAGAACTTCTATTTTCTTAGTCCAATAAAGAATAGAACTTCTATTTTTTTAGTCCAATAAAGAATAGAACTTCTATTTTCTTAGTCCAATAAAGAATAGAACTTCTATTTTCTTAGTCCAATAAAGAATAGAACTTCTATTTTCTTAGTCCAATAAAGAATAGAACTTCTATTTTCTTAGTCCAATAAAGAATAGAACTTCTATTTTCTTTGTCCAATAAAGAAAAGATCTTCTATTTTCTTAGTCCAATAAAGAAAAGAACTTCTATTTTCTTAGTCCAATAAAGAATAGAACTTCTATTTTCTTAGTCCAATAAAGAAAAGAACTTCTATTTTCTTAGTCCAATAAAGAATAGAACTTCTATATTTTTACTTTAACGATGTAAATGATTATCAAATCAAAAAGTTGTAGTTACTGTCTTGTTGTTGAATTGGAACATGTTTCAAGAAAAAGGTGGCTGTCTGATGCAGTGGCGCTTCAGACTATCATCACGATCTCGACTCCCTGTCGATGATTTGGGCCAAAACTTTCTCTGAAGGAACGCCAACAAACTTATACAACAAACACAAAACCTGAGCAGCTGTTTTTTTGTTTTGTTTTATAACAAAGTTAAATGAATCATTTAGATGAATCGATTTAATTTGTAACATTACGTTAAATGAATCATTTAGATGAATGGATTTAATTTCTACTTTTATTATTAAAAGTGAGGCCTATTAAATAATACAGCCTGTTTTAAATATAATTCTTCCTATCTGTGTATCTCTATCATCTATAACTCGATAACCTGGCCAGTGAGCTTCTTATGACACAACAAACTGCATCAATCTGAAATAGTCTTAGTTGTAGGCGTACAAACTGTTATTTTGTTTTATACCAACAAAGAAATTAAGTCTTCAGTATTCACAAATACGGCTAAATATGCAGGGTTTCGTCCCCTTAAATAATAGAACACGCTTTTTCACCCACATCCATTCTTAGATCATGTTGAAACTTAAACACTAAAATATTGTAAGTATCAAAACATGAATCAATTTAAAAGTAGCTAATAAATCAATTAATTATTGGTAATAAATTATTTTGTATGGTGCATAATAAGGAAAACAACTTATATACTATTGAGAGATATAGTTGTAAGTGCGGAGTTTTTCTATTAGATAAGCTTTGCTTTTTAAAATAGGATAATTATATTTTGCTTCATTATCTTTGCCTCTTTAGTGGTACTTGAAATCTACAGACCCTGATAGGGAACATGGAAAGAGTTGATCCAATAGGCTGATAGGGCAGACTAAGGGCAGTAAAGTTAACAGACTCACAGGCGGATAAATACCTCTTTCAAAGGGAAGCCTTCATCAGTGCCCAATAAAACACCAACTTCTGACCCACAAACAAACATACACACACTTTTCATTACATTACATTTTATCAGACACATATAATAAATCATAATATCAATTCAAATTCTAAGAAATGTCAATATTGAAATTGAAAATTTAATGTTTAAAAATTTCGTGAGGCTTGTCTATCAATTACATTTTGTCATGATATGAAAACAAAACATCATTGTATCAAAACTTGGTTCTTGTAGTAAGACATTAGATCAACGTGACATCTATCTATCTATAGTGGGAAGCGTGGTAGTGAGGCAAAGAACGTTTAAACTTGGCTTGGCTTGGCTACCTATGAAGCCAAGCCATCACCCCATTTGAGCAGAGTTGTGTTTACTGAGCGTCTAAAGGCAGCACGGAAAACCTTCTCCCAGATACCTCTCTACCCCACTGGTCCACAAATGAGATTGGACCATAGCGCTCTGAGAATGCTATAAGCATGAAAGTAGCGCTAAATAAAAGCCACAATTTAATTTTATCTATCTATCTATCTATCTATCTATCTATCTATCTATCTATCTATCTATCTATCTATCTATCTATCTATCTATCTATCTATCCTCTCGTATATACGTTACTAGTAAAATGTTAACATTTACTTTCTCTATTGTTTCAGATTTTTTTCATTCTAACTATTGAAGGTAAGATTTTCAGGTTTTCTGTCACGAATTGAATGAAACTCTCAACAAGCTCTAGAATCCAAGATAATGGTTAGATTAGACATATTGAAAGGATAGAAAATAGTTGAAAGACATAGATTCTAGAGATTTTGGACAATCATTTGGTTTATTTATGGGCGAACGTTTTCTGCGCATAGTATATGCCTCATTCTTTTTATTATTTATCCAGTTAAAATATTTTTTTTATTCATTCTAAATGTACACAATAAACTTTTGAAATCTAGACTTCAAGGTGAGAAGTCAAGACTTTCTTATGTGTACATATATAGCGTAGCCGCATTCTGTTTATGCTATTTTATCTTTTTTTTTTACTTAGAAAAAAGAAGATAGGAGATACATCTCGTAGCATTGAGACATATAGCAGCAATAGTTCAGCTCTCTCCTTTGTTTTTTTAAGTATTTATTTCTAACACATATTTAAACCACTTTAGATCGTACCCATACGAAAACAGTTTGGGACATCGCTCTGCTTACTGCATTAAGTTTCTTCAAAAAAAATAATTCTGATGATCAATTTAAAAAAACAATTTTCGTCACACACACTAGAGTTGTAGTTCACCTATTACTTTGTTTGTATGTTTGACATGTTTTGGATGTTCCTTCAGAGTTGAAGATAGTTTACTTCCTAGTCCAAACCTCCCGCAAAGTTTGAACCCTCGACCGTCGATAAATCCGAACGACAGTCCAGCGCGCAAACTGCACGCGACCAGGCAGCCATCCTTAAGCCATACTTAATTCTATACTGCTTATTAGAATTATTTTTTTTTATTTTTACAAAGCTTATAGCATTTCACTCTGTCTGTCTGGTCCAAAGTTTGTACACGTTATTTCTCCCACACCAAAAGTAGGTCTTTTACCCGACAAAACAAGAACAATAAAAAAAAAATCAGTTCATTAACTTTTAGTACTTTATTTGGTATCTCGAACAAGGGAGAGAAATTGTACTTGACTGAGTTGGTGGTAAATGTTGTATTGAGAAAATTCTCTCCTTTCTATTTTGTTTTAGAAAACGCTCAACATTTTTAAATAAACATTTCATATACGAACAATAAACAAAGACCTGAAAAAAAAATCACTTTGTTAAAAAAATAATAATTTAAATCGTATCAGAATAAATAGAACTAAATATAACAAGGGATAGTACTACACGAGAACATGATAAATGGACAATGATAGATGCTCCCTCCCTCCATCCCATACAGGGCCGGTCCTACAGATTGCGGGGCCCATTCTGGGTTGAAATAAGAATAATAAGTGAAAATTAAGATTTTGTATTAAAAATAAATTCGTCTTTGCATTCTATTCATACTTTACTAAGTACAAAATAACTGTCAAATTAACTTTATGAGTCATCTACAGTAGATATTAGTTTTCAAGCAGAAAGCCGATAAACATTCAGATGTAGCAAAACATCGCTATTTGTTTTTTTAGAAAGTCGAGATAGATTTAGATCTATATTTCTATGCCAGTGACTATTAAAGTAAATTAAGTATTTGAACTTCTTGTTTTGGTTAACACGCCTTAATATTACATTGTTATTAAACGGAAGCTGACAAAGCCGTTTTTTTTTAATCGCGAGTAGTATTGGCGTTGTCCATATTGAATAACACCCCGAAATGACAATTTTGTCTGTTTTTAAGGAGATTTGCATCAGTTTTCAGAAGATTTTAAAAAACTTCAGGAGATTTTCATGGCTTTTTCGTATATTTTACAATTTCAGGGGAATTCCAGGAACCCTTTTAAGTTAAAATGGTTTAATTTATTAATTTACACCTAGAATTCGCGCGGGGCCTATGAAAGTGTGGGCCAATTGCGACCGCATAGGTTGCAGTGGTCTAAGACCGGCCCTGATCCCATACATTTCAGGAAGAGAACCAGAGTACTAATTCATTTCATTTACATAGATGTCTACATATTTACCGCCGAACAATCGCCAAAACGGCGGCGTCAAAACCACGGCGCCAAAACGGCGTTGCATAAAAGTTCTGCTTCGTTCTAAGGGACATTTTCAATACTCAAAACATGTTCAAAAAGTTCATGCATCACTGGTGAAGAATAACAAGCTATGATCTTAGATCTTTCCTTATATCTTCTCTTAGATCTTATTTAGATTTTATTTAGATCTTATCTTAGATATTATTTAGATATTCTCTTAGATCTTATTTCGATCTTTTTTAGATCTTATCTTAAATCTTATTTCGATCTTATTTAGATATTATTTAGATATTCTCTTAGATCTTATTTAGATCTTATCTTAGATCTTATTTAGATCTTATCTCAGATCTTATTTAGATCTTATTTAGATCTTATTTAGATCTTATCTTAGATATTATTTAGAGCTTATCTTAGATCTTATCTTAGATCTTATTTTGATCTTATCTTAGATCTTCTCTAAGATCTTATCTTAGATCTTATCTTATATCTTATCACTGTACAGTTGCTGAATCAGTTTTTATAGGATGCTTTCAAGAAACAGTTCGAAATCGACTGTTCTCCATCAGTCCAGGCAACTACGAACCAGGACTTATGAAGACAACGTACTGCCAAGAAAGGTGTGGCACGTTTGACTACCCGTATGCTGCACTGGCCGAGGGTAAGTGCATCTCTAAACATGTACGTGTTATGTCCAATACCTAGTGACAACATTGCAATGCAATATTTATTGAGAGACTGGATGATGACATAGAACGAAATAATAAGCTCGGACAGGACACGATCTTCACAACATCGCATTAGTCTACGTCCCCCCCCCTAACCTCCTTTTCCAACAACAACAAAAATAAAAATAAATCCCCGATCAGTAAAAGTAAATGTTATAGTATTTTTTTTAACGCGAAAGGTATTTGTGCGGATTATACAAATGTTATACACAATTTATTTGACTCATAAGCATAGCCTAACGGAAACTCTGGACACACCGGTGGATCTTTATACCTCCTAGAGTTGGCTGTGTGCTTGTGAAAATGTACATTGAAAAGCTTTATGAACTATTCATTATAAGCCTCAAGGAAATAAATAGTACAGATGCGGCAGAGAATCTTTAATGTACCAGTAATCAACCGTGACAAGCAAGTAAGCAACTTAATTAATTTGGTGATACCGGTAATAACGAAACGTATAGACAACAATACACATGCGGGTTATATAAGGGTGCAGGCTGTACGATTTTTTTTTTACTTATGTAATTTATGCGGGGGTATACGCGTATGCGGGTTATATGGACGAAAATAAGGTAGTGGTTACCAAATCAAGTGGCCCACTTAAATAACGCCGAAACACCACAAAACTCGCCTAAGCCAACACAAAACGAAACCCACTAAAACAGCGGTTCTCAACCTTTTCTGTTCCCAAACTCTTTTTACCATTGCCCACTATGCGGCGACAATAAAATCATATGTGTTTTTGCTAATGTTATAAAATCGTAAACATAATTTTAATACATGATATTAATAGCCAAAGCTATAAAACCTATATTTCTGCACATTGCTAAATAACAACAAACTGAAATTTTATCTGTAGGACTGCATTTATTTTCTATTCTCTTGCGTATTGAACATATTCATCTTGCGTATTGAACATATTCATCTTGCGTATTCAACATATTCATCTTGGGTACTTATGTGACATTGTGAAAAGTACAACGGAACATAGAGAACTGATTGACTAACTGTATCTTACATTGGTACATAATTGTTGCGACAGTTTATAAAAAAAAAAGCCAACGTCATTGCGAAAGTTGAGCTTGTTTCTGTTTTAACAGATCATGAATTATAGGACTGTCTTTACAAGATCAGGATGGCTGCCTGGTCGTGAGGTTTGCGCGCTGTAAAGTCGTTTGGATTTATCGATGGTCCCGGGTTCAAACCCTGCCCCCTCTAATCCCCCGTCGTCCTGCAGGAGGTTTGGACTAGGAAGAAACATGTGAAACAACAAACCTCAAAGCGTTATCTTTTTCATTAAATCTACAGCATTAACAAGTTGGAAAATCCTATTTTACAAAGATATATTGTTGAAAATTAACCTCATTTAAGATGACAAAGATTTGAACAAGGGGTTTAGTATCTGTAGTTCACTTTCATCGCTAAAGAGCGTTCCAACTGTGCTTTCGATTTCACATTAAAAAAAGAAGATTTATAAAGCAAGTTGTCAAGACATTAGCTCATGAAAACCATCAGACTTCACTCGGAAATAGCAGAACGATTTTAAACGCATTTCATTCATTCCAAAGCTAAGAAAACAGTCCACAATTTTGTTTCATTCACAGTGTTGTTGTCCTTTTTTTTTTCTTCTAATTCTTGTGGACATTACAAAAATATTCGTCGAGAAATTATATTTGAGTTTCAATGACTTTTGATCACTCAGCCTATACCAAAACTTAAAATCCAGACCAACATTCTTGCATACTTGAAGCAGCATCGATGCAGAAACTACAAATATTTTTCTAAGATGTTTTATACTTTTCCAGAAATTTTGTCAAATATGTTTGGTTGGCAAACAAGAAAGTCGTCTTTAAAATCTCCATCACTGACTTTCTTTACTTGGCGTACATCTAAAATGCTGCATGTCCTTGCTTGCAAAGATTAAATATCCAAATGACGCCTCAGTTAGTTTTGCTACATATATTTTAATATTAAATCTTCGTTACTTAAGACGCGTTGTGGTTTTTCTATTCCTGCTTCAACTTTTGATGTAAAATCATATTATAAAAAATCGTAATGAAAATATTCCCATCACTAACATGATAGCATATTTCTAATGATCTGCTTTTCAATGACGCAATTCTTCACCATAGAACTAATATTCTGTACTGATGTAACGTTGTGTTTCACAATACTTATGCTGCCAAAAATAAATGTTTTAAATAATTCTGATTCAGTTCATCTATCCTCGAATGACAATTATATAAAAAAGTAACTAGCTATGAAAAATTGTATACAATGTCATTTTTTTTAGACAAAAATCTATTTTTCGGATGGCCTTAGGCGACCCCTGGGAAATAGTCATTCGACCCCCAGGCCCTAAAGGAGGTGTCGAACCTCAGGTTGAGAACCCCTGCACTAGAAAGGTTCCTTCTACTCTGTACACAATACAACTTTGTGGGTCCAGAAAAAAAATATAAGAAAACTTACACACAATTTTCACCAGTTCAATACTAGCTGAAATGAGATTGTATACAAATCACAAACAATTATTTATGCTTCGGACATGGTCTAAATTTTCTAAATTTTAGTAGTAATAGTCTGAATGTATATCTACACTTACTATGCTATCTCTTAAATCTAATGAGCTTTGTTGCGCTTATGCGTTTCGTTTCTTTGGTTTAAAACTAGAATTATAAATTGGGCTGGAAGTACCATTTTCCTTATATATCTTGTGCATTTTTCATTTCTCATTTTAAATTGAACTGACATTATTAGGCTATAATTTTGAGTGTGCCTGATAGAGAAAAAAATTCTGCACAAAATACGGGTAGTTGGGATAAAATCCGATAGAGGTTATGGAAATAAAAGACCTGAAACAAGCGCCTGAAACTACACATTTGCAGTACTTTATTTGGTGAGTCTTTTAACCAAAATCTGTGTATTTTTTAAGGACTAGCTTACTTCAAGTACCCGACAATTTCCGATACACAATTTCACAGACAAAAATAAATGTAGAAATAACAATTTTTGTGATTTTAAAACTTTAATGATTTTTAAAAGGTGTTTTTAAAAAGGTATTACTGTAATAAATTATGAATATTCGTTTGTCATGAATCTCACTGTCTATTTTGTGTCTTTTTTAATTTCTTAATATTTTCTTGAGTTATGGGGTCGTGTTTGAAAAATTGATCTCACACATGCCAGATCCTTGTCATAATAGTCATAGATCTATAAAATCTAGTTATAATCTGTAATCTATATAATCATAAATATTCAAGTTGAATTCGAATAGTAACTATAGAATCAGTATAGATCTACTTCTAGAATATATATCTACTTTATCTAGGTTATAAATATAGTAGAAATAGAATCTAAGATAATCAGAATTTACTCTAGACTGTAACTCTAGGCAGTCTAGATCTACAAATTCTACAGTCTTAGACTTAGTCTTGATTTGATACTACATTTCAGTTTAGTATACTAAATAAACCTATATTTACGCAGCCTTCGTAGACCTCACCAAGACTTTCGACACGGTCAATGATTTATGGAGGATTTTGGACAGGCTCTGATACACAACTACGCTCCTATCCATTCTCAAGCTCATGTGGGACAGATTAGACACAATGGTCCCCCCCCCAAAAAAAAAATGGCGTGAAGCAGGGCTGTGTGCTTGCTCCTACTCAGCCTACTCTATTCGCTTTGTTTGTTTTTTTGTCGTAATGCTGGGTCAAATGAGGCAGCTATTGCACGAAGGCATCGACATCACGTATTTTTCTTCGACGTCTACTGCCCCATACAAAAAACAAAAGAAATGGTCATAACAGAGCTTCTCTGTGCCGATGATTGCGCCCTGCTAGCCCACAATGAATATGATCGCGGTCAACGAATTCGCATACGCTGCCGCCTCTTTCTGTTTATCTATAAACCTCGATAAAACAGAAGTCATGTTCCAGAAGTGACCCAATAAAACCTACTCAGCCAGAAAGATCACCGTAAATGGACGTCCCCTTAACGTGGTAGACCACTTCACATATCAAGGAAGTTGATAACCGTCTGGCCATGGCCAGTAGTGCTTTTGGACGCCTCCAGTAGTGAGTTGGTGGAGAGATCGCTCCGCCTGCCTAAAAAAAAGTATTTAAAAAAGTGTCTACTTGCCATAGCAGACATAGAAGAGAGCACCTGGTTTCTTGCTTTCCCAGAACGAGACAGACAGCTGGAGGTCACTCACAAAGGCCGCGGGATGCACATTTCAGACCTGAAGGAAATCCGCTGCCGAGGACAGACACAGACGGCGAAAAGAAAATCTCAATCGACCATAGGCGGACAATGGTTATGATTGCTCTGCTTGTGGGAAAATATGTAGGCCACAGCTGGGGCTGCGTATCCACTGGAATTATTGCATTCCTCATTAATCTTCGGACTCAACGACAAGCCTTATTATTATTATATTGGTATATTAGGTCTTGGCGTTGAAAAGTAGATCTATAAGTAAAACTAGCCTTTATTCAATATTGTATAGATAGTAGATCTGCTGAGTCTGATCTAGATTAACTATAGAATTTTTTAGATATAGATATAGACTCTATATAGAATAATCTAGATAGTAGATGTAGTCCTATCCTAATTAATAAATTTTAGTCAGGTAGAGCTAGATCTAGACTAGCGACAATCTAGTTTCACGATAGAATCTAGATTTCTAAACTAGATTCGATCTGAAATGTAGATCTAGATATAGTGTCGACCTACTAAATGACAACATTAATTCCGAAGATTAATGATGAGTGCAGTGTTTACTATTTATTTGAATGCTTCACGAGTCACATGTGCCCATGTGGTGATATGACTACGCTTACGGTATACGTAGAACCGTGAATGGCGTGAACTGTATATACAGAACGTATTGCGACTTGACGGCTTTTGTAAGTCTGTGCTGTACGAGATGCCAAAAAAATATGTAGATTCTAAAATTCTACAACAATAAATCTACTCCACTTAATTTATTAACATAAATCTACTAATCTGATTTATAATATGTAAATCTAGATCTATTTTACCAACGCATTCATACAGATTTTAATATAAAGATTTAATTATACTAATAAAGAGATGAAATTTAGATCTACATGTATACGATGTTAGCGAATAGCGTTACACAAAATAAAGAACCTGGGTTTTTCTAAAATCTGATGCTTGGTGTGTAATAGTAAAACAGCACCTACCTAAATAAATAGTAAATAGAGAGCAAATGTAAATATCCCGAAAGATATCTTATATGCTAAGCTTGTGGAAGGAGTCAGACCCAAGGGCCGCCCAAGACTAACATATAGAGATGTCTGCAAGCGAGACATGGGAGCCACAGGCATCAGCGAAAGTATGTGAGAAAACATAGCCAAAGACCGAAGTGCATGGAGACAGACTGTGCGTGCTGGGACAACCCTTGCTGAGAACAAAAGAATTGAAGCGGCTTTAATCAAGAGGGAAAAAAAGAAAGCTGCCCTGTCCGCTAGCCCTGAATCAGAGGCATACACATGTACGAATTGTGGCAAAGTCTGCCGTTCTAGAATTGGCTTGATTAGCCACACCAGATTCTGCCCTGTCTTAAGATTAAGCCAAAACCAGTGACTCATTTGGGCGCATTCATTGCCTTTCGAGACAAAAGGAGCCATACACATACAGAGAGCAAATACCTATATTTATTGTAGTATATATAGGTCTGTGGTTTTATATTATTTAACTTTCGTAACTTCTTCTATAGAGAAATGACTTTTGTAATTTATTTTACTGAAAATGTGGGCTATTCGCGTCTGACACATATAAGTTTTTAAGTGCATCAACAAAGCCCATTAGTAAATTATGTATCCTTTCAATTGCTGTTTAGCCCAAGAAAGGTGTCAATTATGTATTCTTTCAATTTCTGTTTAACCCAAGAAAGGTGTCAATTATGTATTCTTTCAATTTCTGTTTAACCCAAGAAAGGTGTCAATTATGTATTCTTTCAATTTCTGTTTAGCCCAAGAAAGGTGTCAATTATATATTCTTTCAATTTCTGTTTAGCCCACGAAAGGTGTCAATTATGTATTCTTTCAATTTCTGTTTAGCCCACGAAAGGTGTCAATTATGTATTCTTTCAATTTCTGTTTAACCCAAGAAAGGTGTCAATTATGTATTCTTTCAATTTCTGTTTAGCCCAAGAAAGGTGTCAATTATGTATTCTTTCAATTTCTGTTTAACCCAAGAAAGGTGTTAATTATGTATTCTTTCAATTTCTGTTTAACCCAAGAAAGGTGTCAATTATGTATTCTTTCAATTTCTGTTTAGCCCACGAAAGGTGTCAATTATGTATTCTTTCAATTTCTGTTTAACCCAAGAAAGGTGTCAATTATATATTCTTTCAATTTCTGTTTAGCCCACGAAAGGTGTCAATTATGTATTCTTTCAATTTCTGTTTAGCCCAAGAAAGGTGTCAATTATGTATTCTTTCAATTTCTGTTTAGCCCACGAAAGGTGTCAATTATGTATTCTTTCAGTTTCTGTTTAACCCAAGAAAGGTGTCAATTATGTATTCTTTCAATTTCTGTTTAGCCCACGAAAGGTGTCAATTATGTATTCTTTCAATTTCTGTTTAGCCCAAGAAAGGTGTCAATTATGTATTTTAACTTGGAAATACATTTGATAAATTAACGTAATCCTAGTTTTAAAGAAATGAAAAGCTCAATGATGGTCAAATTAAATGGTATACCTGTCTTTTTCCTTGTAAGCGCAACACGGTTGGAAATAATTTTTCACCCTAAAACCCTCTTTCTCTCTCTCTCTCTCTCTCTCTCTCTTCCTCTCATTCTACCCATCGTTGTTGTGGTGCTTTGTTTGAAGTTAATTAATTAATTTTGTGTGTGTTTTGTTTTCAGGAAAATTCTGTTTTTGCTCTCAAAGTATCCCAGGTATTTCTAGTACCCTCTCTTCATGTAACATGACTTGCTCTGGAATGGCATCTCAAACTTGTGGGAGTAGTCATTACGTGTCTGTGTATTCAACTATCAAACCCATAGTTGGATTACAGGTTGTTACATAAACTGTCATAGTAATTACTTTGATGAAAGACAGAGAGAGAAAAAGAGAGAGAGAGAAGAGAAAGCAAAACTAAAAAAAAAAAGAGAGAAAGAGTTTTGCGACAAAATAAGAGCTAGCAAAGTGTGGAAAGGAGAGGACACAAGAACACAACGAGAGAGAGAGAGAGAGAGAGAGAGAAAGTCAGAAAAACAGACATTCTAGAAGTGAAGTTTCTTTTTATCTTAGGTTTCGACTGATATTGTGGGCCTACAAGAAGTGCCAAAAATTGTCACACTCTCGGTATCCTTTGCTAAAGGTAAGTTCATTTTACACTCAAGTAGTTGGCTTTAAAGTACTTTCTATTTACTTCGATAGAAATAAACTACGGTGTTATACCACTAGATTCACATTGGGCGTTATTTACATGATTTATTGAATGCATTTTCCCCAGAATTCTTGTAAAACTAAAGAAATATTTGCCTTCAATCATATTTTCAATAAGTACATTTATTCAAAAAATATTTAAGTAGATAACATTTCTTACAAACTCAATATCTAGTATGGGTTTTCTTACGCTATAAGGAATTTGAAAATTCAATAGTTCATGCAGGACTTGAAATGTTGGCTTATTTTCCATTATCAGAGACGTTTAGTATGTTATGAAGATATTAATATAACTTTTCTTAGTACATAATCAATTGTAACAATCTCATTTATATGTATCTTTAATGGCATAGTAATCTTTAAGATTTTATTTCCATTTAACATTTTATTATATTCAAAGCTTATAATGTCAGTACCGTTTTTATCGTGTATTCTAAACTATATAGATTACAAAGATTCAAATGTCACTACTGATTCTGTATTCTAGACAATACATAGATTACAAAGATTCAAATGTCACTACTGATTCTGTATTCTAAACTATATAGACTACAAAGATTCAAATGTCACTTCTGATTGTGTATTCTAGACTATATATAGATTACAAATATTCCAATGTCACTACTGAGTCTGTATTCTAGACTATATAGATTACATAGCTTTCAATGCCACTACTGATTCTGTATTCTAGACTATATAGATTACATAGCTTTCAATGCCACTACTGATTCTGTATTCTAGACTATATAGACTACAAAGATTCAAATGTCACTTTTGATTGTGTATTCTAGACTATATATAGATTACAAATATTCCAATGTCACTACTGAGTCTGTATTCTAGACTATATAGATTACATAGCTTCCAATGCCACTACTGATTATGTATTCTAGACTATATAGATTACATAGCTTCCAATGTCACTACTGATTGTGTGTTCTGGACTATATAGATTACATAGCTTTCAATTCTACTACTGATTCTGTATTCTAGACTATATAAATTTCATAGCTTTCAATGCCACTACTGATTCTGTATCCTAGACTATATAGATTACATAGCTTTCAATTCTACTACTGATTCTGTATTCTAGACTATATAAATTTCATAGCTTTCAATGCCACTACTGATTCTGTATCCTAGACTATATAGATTACATAGCTTTCAATTCTACTACTGATTCTGTATTCTAGACTATATAAATTTCATAGCTTTCAATGCCACTACTGATTCTGTATCCTAGACTATATAGATTACATAGCTGCCAATGCCACTTCTGATTGTGTATTCTATGTCCAGCCAGCAGTTTAGTCTACAGAGCTGACTATGACGACCAGTCTGGATTCACGGGCTATAACGAGACAGGGTTCAAGTCCCGCGCCGTATATTTACCTGGTACCTATAGTGTACGGCTGGCAGCCACGGATGATACTCAAACTATACCGGTATGGACTGACTGTATGTACATGTAATGATAATACAGATATTGCGATAAGTCTTATCTGGGACTGTTTAGTTTGTCACGTATTACGAATTGAATTCTACTTTTAAATGGCTTGCCTAGGGGAACGTGACAATAGAATAGCAGTTGTGTCACTTATAATAAGTCTGAATTTAATCAAAGACTTACAATGAATAACAAAAAAAAATGACACAAGAAATCGGAAGGTAAACTATCAACTTAATGTTTAATCAAATATAAAGTTACAAGAAAGAAAAAAAAATAAACATTTACTCAATACAGAATTGATGTGTTGACCAAAACCCTTTTACAAAAATGGCATGTAAAAATATTACAATACAAGAGTTTGAAAATGTAATTACAAATACAAGCAAGCAAGGCCTTAAAAAAAATATTAACTTACACGATAAATGGTATACCACGCACGGGTCGCGCAATGTCTCCGCTATTCTGTCCCACGGCTGTCTCCGTATGTCTCTCTGTCAACGTTACGCGAGCGGTCTTATATAATCTACCGCGCGTCGATCTCTCGTAATTTCTAGAAAGTCATCAACACCCAGATCTAGAACGCTCTTCAAAGAGACAGAAGAAAAAAAAAACACCCTCCTTTCAACCAGAAGTACACACACAGGTCAAGGACCGGTCACTGTCTGTGTGGCTTGACGAATAAAAAAGAAAAAAAAACTTATTACACAAGGGGCAGACAACCTACCCGTCTCTCGACCGCAACAGGTCAACGAAAGAAAAAAACAACGCCTAGATACGTAACACCTCCCCCCTAAAAATAAAAAGTTTACATTTCCACGAAATGGAAATCTTTTTAGAATTAAAAAAAAATATTTACATTACAGAATGTATTTATCATGATATATATATAAAAAAAATATACATCAAAATACTTTTTACAATCTAGATAAGGCATCGGCGATAACATTTTCGCTGCCTTTTATGTGTTTAAGATCTAGGTTGTACTCTTGTAAAAATAAACTCCACCTGAGAAGTCGTTGGTTCTTGCCAGACATTTTGTGGATAAATGTAAGGGGATTATGGTCAGTAAATACAACCAGTGGCCATCTGGACCCACTGATATAAAAATCAAAGTGTTGTATAGAAAGAATCAACCCAAGACATTCTTTTTCCACAGTAGAATAATTTCTTTGATGTCTATTAAATTTCTTGGAAAAGAAACAAATAGGATGCTCTACTTGGAAATAATCTTCTTGGTAAAGGACTGACACAACACCTGTGTCACTGGCGTCAATAGCTAACCTAAAAGGTTTTCCGAAGTCAGGAGCCATCAAAATGGGAGAGCTAGATAATATCTGCTTGATCTGGTTAAAGGCTTTCTGACATTCATCCGTCCAAGTAAATCGGACGTTCTTTCTCAGGAGGTTTGTTAAAGGACTGGCAATGACAGAAAAATTTTCGCAAAATTTTCTATAATATCCAGACATTCCCAAAAATCTTCGGAGTTGTTTCCGATCAGCAGGGATAGGGAAAGCTTGGATAGCTTCTACTTTGGCCATTACAGGTTTCACCTGGCCTTGTCCTACAATATGGCCTAAGTATTGGATGGAAGCCTGGCAAAAATCACTCTTACTCAGGTTTACAGTAATTTTTGCATGTAACAGTTTAGTAAAAAGACAATGCAGTTGTTTACAATGGCTAGAAAAATCTTGGCTAAAAATTACTACATCGTCTATGTATGCGTGGCAATTCTCCATGTCAGCAAGCAGGGCATTTATCATTCTCTGGAAAGTGGCAGGAGCATTCTTCATGCCAAATGGCATCACTTTGTATTGGTACAGACCATCAGGGGTGACAAAGGCGGAGATTTCCTTTGCCCTATCAGTCAGGGGAACCTGCCAATAACCTGAAAGTAGGTCTATTTTGGTGATGTACTTAGCGTCACCAATACGATCTATGAGATCGTCTATCCTAGGGATAGGAAACGAATCGGTCTTTGTGACAGCATTTACCTTACGGTAGTCTGTACAAAAACGATAAGTCTTGTCCTGTTTAGGTATCAAGACACATGGGGAGCTCCAGCTACTGGAACTTGGTTCAATGAGGTCATTTTCAAGCATATACTTGATTTCTGACCTAAGTATGGCAAGTTTTTCAGGGTTAACCCTGTAAGGATGCTGCTTGACTGGAGTAGCCTCGCCAACATCTACATCATGCATTATAACATTAGTCTGTTTTGGTACATCAGAAAAAATGTCATTAAATTCATTAATGAGCTTCAGGATAACTGGCCTTTCTGTCGAAGACAGATGAGACAGTTTTACATCCAAATTCTGTAATACAAAAGAATTAGGGATTTTGTATTGTCCAAATTTCTCCTTTACAATATCATCATCAATAGGAGAAACATGGCTATTTGAACAACTTTTGACTGTATTTAAAACACAATTACTCTTATCTGAGTGATCTGGCCGAGATACATAAGGCTTCAGCATGTTTATATGACATAGCTGAGTCTTTTTCCTACGGTCAGGGGTTTTGATTGTGTAATTGAGGTCACTAATTTTGGTCTCAATTTCATAGGGACCAAAATATCTGGCTTGCAAGGGTTGACCTGGTATGGGCAAAAATACAAGCACCTTATCCCCGGGAGAAAATTCTCTAACACGGGCCTTTCTATCATACCAGCGTTTCATGCTGGATTGGGTGTTTTGTAAGTTATTTTTGGCCAGAACACAAGCATCATAAAGTCTAGTTTTAAACTTACTTACATAGTCTAAAAGTCCTTCAGTGGCTGTTGGTGACAACAAAGTCTCTTTTATACATTTCAAGGGACCGCGCACCGAATGGCCAAAGACTAAGTCAAAAGGGCTGAATCCCAACGATTCCTGGACGGATTCACGGGTTGCAAACAGTAGCATGTGGATTCCTTCGTCCCAGTCTTTTTCGTGCTCAAAGCAATAGGTTCGGATCATGTTCTTGAGAGTCTGATGGAATCGCTCAAGAGCGCCTTGCGACTCGGCATGATACGCACTCGACATGCAGTGTTTGATGCCCAACTGAGTCATGACTTGCTTGAAAAGATTGGCCGTGAAATTCGTTCCTTGGTCCGATTGGATGGACTTTGGTAGACCAAATAGAGTAAAGAACTTGATTAAGGCCTTCACAATGTTTGATGCTTTTATGTTCCTTAGAGGAATAGCCTCAGGAAAACGAGTTGAAGCACACATAATGGTCAACAGGTATTGGTTGCCAGCTTTTGTCCTTGGGAGAGGACCAACACAGTCAATAAGTACTCTGCTGAAAGGTTCTTCAAAGGCTGGAATCGGCTTCAGAGGAGCAACAGGGATCTTTTGATTTGGCTTGCCAACCATCTGACAGGCATGACAGGATCGGCAGTACTGGATGACATCTTTCTTCAAACGTGGCCAGAAGAAGTGTGACATAATCTTGTGGTATGTCTTGTGGATGCCGAGATGACCTGACATTGGTGTGTCATGAGCAAGATTCATGATGTACGCTCGGTATCTTTCTGGTAACACGATTTGATGGCATATTCTCCATTCTTCTTCGTTGGATGCGTCTGGAGGTTTCCATTTCCTGAAGAGCATATCATCTTGGATGTAGTAGCACGTTGATGCTAGCTCTGCCTCTTGTGATGTCATTGCGGTTTCTCGGAGTTTGGCGAGCTCTGGATCCTTCTTTTGGTCCTCAATCAACTGTTTTCGAGTTGATGCCGGCTTTTCAGAATTTGGCGTTGGTTCTTCTTCAAGAGAAGCAAAGAATGTGGTGCTCAAGTCCACATCATCTTGGTTACTGTTGGCCTTGACGACGTTCTCTTCTTGAGATGCTTTCAACCTCATTGCCCTTGTTACTGCACACGCTGGATATAACTCTAGGTCTTCCTCGGGTGTGGCAGATAAGTCGGGTGTTTGAGTGACGATGGGTTCGGCTATCACCTTTCCACCTGCTAAGTCATTGCCTAACAGCAACGAGATGCCTTCCAATGGTAATGTTGGTCGGACACCTACAACAACCGGTCCAGTAATGAGATTTGACTTTATGTCGATTAGATGTAGAGGCACATCTATACATCCAAGCTCTACGCCTCGTAACAGGATGCTCTTCCCAGTCGATGATGATTTAGACAAGGGCAAGATACCCTCTAAAAGTAACGATTGTGAGGCACCTGTGTCTCTCAAAATGGTGATAGGTCGTAGACTTGTAGAATCACCGGGTAGTGATACGAATCCTTCCGAAATGAAAGGCTTAAAATCCTCTAATAACACATCAATTTTGGTTGATGCAGACTGGACTTGGGTCGAACTCTCGCTGGAGTCATTGACATCTCTAGGAGACGCAGTGGAGAAACTCTTTCTTGAGTCAGTAGAACATCTTTTGGATGTATTTGGAGAACTCTTGATGGAGTCATTGGAACATCGGGGTGATGTCTTATGGGAACTCTTGATAGAGTCATGGGAACATCGGGATGATGTATTATGGGAACTCTGGATAGAGTCATTGAAACATCGGGGTGATGTCTTATGGGAACTCTTGATAGAGTCATGGGAACATCGGGATGATGTATTATGGGAACTCTGGATAGAGTCATTGGAACATCGGGGTGATGTATTATTGGAACTCTGGTTAGAGTCATTGGAACATCGGGGTGATGTATTAGGTAAACTCTTGTTTGAGTCATTGGAACATCGTAAAGATGAATTTGAAGAACTCACTGTTGAGACATTTGAACACCGTGGAGACATTTTCGGAGAGTCTTGTACAGTCAATACATTTGAAACAGGTGGTGTCGAGGTATTCTTGATATGGCTTGATGATGAGGGAGTAAACCTCGACGACCACTGTACTGTGCAAGCGCTGACTTTTGAAGGAGCTTTTTCGTTTCTCTTCCTCAGTTTCCAACAATCGTCAACTTTATGGCCTTCTCGTTTGCAGTAAGAACAAGTAGCTTTACTTGTAGTAGGTTTTCTGTCATTTGTACTGCTGTTCTTGATGGAGTTGCTAGCAGTGGACTCAGGCTGTTTGACTTGTTTTGGCTTGACATCCGTCGTATACTTGGCAAATTGATGTGATATTATATAATCGTCTGCCAACACTGCAGCCTTGTGCACATCTTCCTCGCCACGATCAGCTATATGCGTACGGACGTCCAGCCGCACACAACTCTTGAACTCTTCCATCAGCATTAGGTTCTTGAATTTTGCAAAGTCGGTGCCGATTTCCTTGGAAGTGAGCCATTTCTCAAAGCGTCGCTCCTTTTCCCGCAGGAATTCTACATGGGTTTGGCCATCCGATTTGCGACAATCCCTGAACTGCTTTCGGTAAGCTTCCGGAACAAGTTCATATGCCTTAAGAATTAAGGCCTTAACAACATTATAATCTTTTTGTTGTTCAATGGTCAAAGAACAAAATACCTCTGCAGCTCTACCAGTCAAAACTGTTTGCAGCAAAGTGGGCCACAAAGTTTCAGGTACATTAAAATTTTTCACAGCAAGTTCAAATTGTGGAAAATAATTGTCAATTGTGGCTTCATTAAAGCGTGGAATTATTTTCAAAAATTTTGTTGCTTCAGCAGTATGACTGGCAGGGGAAGAATCTGGTCTTACATTAGCAGCTAACTCTAATTTTTTAAACTCTATTTGTAATTTCATTTCCATTTCTTTCTGCTCTAATTCTTTTTGTTTAATTTCCTTCTGGGCTTCTATTTCCATTTCTTTCTGCTCTCTAGCCGCTGCAAGCTCTAATTCTTTTTGTTTAATTTCTTGCTCTCTAGCCGCTGCAAGCTCTAATTCTTTTTGTTTCCCCAAGATAATTTCCTTCTCTTTTAAAGCTAACTGGGCTTCTATTTCCATTTGTTTTAATTTTATCTGAAGTTCTACATCTGATTTACCCTCATCGGGTCTAAGGGTTTCTAAAAGGTCTTCAGAAAACACTTCCTCGTCTACATAATGGATTACAATGTTATCTCTGATTTCTTGTTTAAGGGCATTTGATTTTATTTTTAACCCTAAATGTTTAGAAATAAGGACCAGTTCCTTCCTAGTAAAAGCATCAAGCTCTTCCACAGAGGGATTTGCAAGAAAAACCTGAATATCCATGACTAACTAACAACTATTACAAGCAAAAAATGTATACAATGTAAATAATCAGTACAACAAAAAACCTTAAGAGAGTTTGGTCAATACTATTGATACTTTACTTCCGACTCTTTGACACAAAAAAAAAAATTTTGTTAAAGTCAACTTCGCCTTTACAAAATTACTCAAGTAAGACGAAAATAGGTTCAGAAAAATATCCGGGACGAAAGCCCTCAAACTTCTTTTGTCACGTATTACGAATTGAATTCTACTTTTAAATGGCTTGCCTAGGGGAACGTGACAATAGAATAGCAGTTGTGTCACTTATAATAAGTCTGAATTTAATCAAAGACTTACAATGAATAAAAAAAAAAAATGACACAAGAAATCGGAAGGTAAACTATCAACTTAATGTTTAATCAAATATAAAGTTACAAGAAAGAAAAAAAAAATAAACATTTACTCAATACAGAATTGATGTGTTGACCAAAACCCTTTTACAAAAATGGCATGTAAAAATATTACAATACAAGAGTTTGAAAATGTAATTACAAATACAAGCAAGCAAGGCCTTAAAAAAAATATTAACTTACACGATAAATGGTATACCACGCACGGGTCGCGCAATGTCTCCGCTATTCTGTCCCACGGCTGTCTCCGTATGTCTCTCTGTCAACGTTACGCGAGCGGTCTTATATAATCTACCGCGCGTCGATCTCTCGTAATTTCTAGAAAGTCATCAACACCCAGATCTAGAACGCTCTTCAAAGAGACAGAAGAAAAAAAAAACACCCTCCTTTCAACCAGAGGTACACACACAGGTCAAGGACCGGTCACTGTCTGTGTGGCTTGACGAATAAAAAAGAAAAAAAAACTTATTACACAAGGGGCAGACAACCTACCCGTCTCTCGACCGCAACAGGTCAACGAAAGAAAAAAACAACGCCTAGATACGTAACAAGTTAGTGTTGATCAGAAGATTGCTTGAGTATTTCTGAACGCACAGTGTGGGCACAGTATTACTCTAGTGGAGTTCTTATAAACAGAAGTACAGATAAAAGATATTTGCAAGATTGAAGTAACACTGAATAGACAGCAGTAGATTTAATACAAATATTCTGCACAGCATGAGAACAGTCTAGTCTAAGTCACTATAACAGAGATGTTACTCATATGAAAGACTAACCTCAACTTTCTATTTATCTATATCTAATATACAGTCTTGCTTTGGATTATTGCCGTCATAGTTGTGCTACAACTAGCTGTAGCCTAAAGTGCGTCTCTTCAATATATCTCCTTAAATTGTGTGTAAACTTAATAATTAAAAAAAAAAAAGCCATCCACAAAGAGAAACAATTGTTTTCACATCGCGCTTGATAAAGATCAATGACAGAGTGTCAGTGAGACAGCTCTATACAAATAGTGGACATTTAGACCTGCAGTGGAAGGATTTGTTTTTTAAAAATGTGTTTTGTGAGTACAGATATAAATGTAATTAACAAGCTTAATAAGTAACGAATGTGTAAAGTGTGTGCATCCCTCCTGAATTAAACTAGATTTTATTGGTCGAGCTTAACAAGTTGAACCGTTACTAGTTAAATAGAAATTGAAATGCAATATTTTAAAAATGCTCTCTTTTTTAGACATTCATTTCAAAATAGTCAACTAGTTTGAATAAAAATAACTTTCACTATGAGAAATAAAGTGTCTATTTTAATATAGTCGTAAATAAATTGTAAACAAAAACTACACAATGAAAAATAAATAAAAAAACTGCTGTGTATTTCAAAATGTCATGAATATTCATCTTTTTGTGACCAATCATGAGAGACATTTTATAATTTTCTATCATAAACTCATTGGACTCGTTCTTCTAAGCATCAAGGTACACAAACACACACACAAACACAAAATCTGCTCCTGAACTTTTTCTGCCGAATTTGGCCGATTGCCCCGTGGCATTTTGCAAACTGCCTGGTCAAACCCCGTAATAGCTGAGCCTTTTTCACTTTGCTCGGTAAATCTGAAGCGATATTGGCGGCTGCCCGATTGGACAGACCAGTTCCCGATTGCGTTTGTTTTTTTTTTGTTTGCTGTAACACATCAATAACTTACAATTCAGCGTTTCTATAACTGTGAGGGAAGCGACATCCTGGCAAAATAATTGTGGGAGGCGGGGGGTCGGCTTGTTTTTTTAAAATTTGTATTATAAATATCAACCCATGTTTGAATATTAACCAAGTAAAATGACGTTAAAATAAAATATAATTAGATTATTTTAAATATTTAAGTAAGAGACAGTGTTTCATATTCTAATAAAGACCTACATTTACCGAGAGCAATGTCTGCTCGACTCAAAACTCATTGAAGAAAACAGTTCAAAACGTCTCCGTTAATAGGAGTACAGGTACAAACGGTGGAAGTTATTTTGTTGGGCCACTTTATGGTGGAAGTTCTGCTGTTGGGCCACTTCATGGTCACGACTTTTATGTAACAACTAAAAAGAAATGGTCCGACACAAGCTTTAAACAAAGATAAATTGACTGCGATCAAGCCAATTAGTATTACAGACGTAATTTGAATGTTTTTCGCATAATACAATTGGCCAGAGCTGCCTTCTTATTTATTACATTTAATTAGAGCTGTGATTCGACTTTTGTTTTTCCAGAGTGAATAGTTTGCTGACTTCAAAAAGACATTTCAATGTCGGCCCGCCCCACCACTTTTTTCCTTAAACTTTTTTAACATGCGCTCTTCTTACTATAAGAAAAAGACATTGTAGACACTAGAAGAAAGAATCTCTAAAGCTCAGAACGCAGAAAAATGCGTGTGGCTCCCCCAAACCCCACCTTGCTATACATGCATAGAAAATCTGCTGCTATCTAGTAACAAACTTGTTCTAGTATGCCATCAACTTAAACTACCAACTTCAACTACCAACTGTTTGTTGTCTACAACCAGACATTTGAATTAGAATGATCAACATTGACGCTTCCTTTTCATTACGTACTTAAAACAATTCCGAAACTTTTTGTGGGCGTCTACAGAGCTCCTCCCAGTCCCAGCTGGCTAAGGTGGGGGGGGGGGGCGCGGACGAAATGGTTTTCATTGGGGGCGGGGGGGGGAAGGTGCCACCGATAAAAGTTTGAGATAAACTGTTCTATATCTTTCTTTCTTTAGTTTCTATTCTTCTGTATCGACATTTCCTCACAAGCTCCCACCCCATAAGTTACAAATTCATTACGTTATTTCTTTATTTATTTGTGTTTTTTTATAAAACAAATGGTCTCTGTTAACACTTTACTCCAGTCTTACCACAACACTTGAAGTGGTGAAACAAATGGTCTCTGTTAACACTTTACTCCAGTCTTACCACAACACTTGAAGTGGTGAAACAAATGGTCTCTGTTAACACTTTACTCCAGTCTTACCACAACACTTGAAGTGGTGAAACAAATGGTCTCTGTTAACACTTTACTCCAGTCTTACCACAACACTTGAAGTGGTGAAACAAATGGTCTCTGTTAACACTTTACTCCAGTCTTACCACAACACTTGAAGTGGTGAAACAAATGGTCTCTGTTAACACTTTACTCCAGTCTTACCACAATACTTGAAGTGGTGAAACAAATGGTCTCTGTTAACACTTTACAACAGTCTTACCAAAACACTTGAAGTGGTGAAACAAATGGTCTCTGTTAACACTTTACTCCAGTCTTACCACAACACTTGAAGTGGTGAAGCAAATGGTCTCTGTTAACACTTTACTCCAGTCTTACCACAACACTTGAAGTGGTGAAACAAATGGTCTCTGTTGACACTTTACTCCAGTCTTACCACAACACTTGAAGTGGTGAAACAAATGGTCTCTGTTAACACTTTACTCCAGTCTTACCACAACACTTGAAGTGGTGAAACAAATGGTCTCTGTTAACACTTTACTCCAGTCTTACCACAACACTTGAAGTGGTGAAACAAAAGGTCTCTGTTAACACTTTACTCCAGTCTTACCACAACACTTAAAGTGGTGAAACAAATGGTCTTTGTTAACACTTTACTCCAGTCTTACCACAACACTTGAAGTGGTGAAACAAATGGTCTCTGTTAACACTTTACTCCAGTCTTACCACAACACTTGAAGTGGTGAAACAAATGGTCTCTGTTAACACTTTACTTCAGTCTTACCACAACACTTGAAGTGGTGAAACAAATGGTCTCTGTTAACACTTTACTCCAGTCTTACCACAACACTTGAAGTGGTGAAACAAATGGTCTCTGTTAACACTTTACTTCAGTCTTACCACAACACTTGAAGTGGTGAAACAAATGTTTCTGTTAACATTTTACTCCAGTCTTACCACAACACTTGAAGTGGTGAAACAAATGGTCTCTATTAACACTTTACTCCAGTCTTACCGCAACACTTGAAGTGATGAAACAAATGGTCTCTATTAACACTTTACTCCAGTCTTACCACAACACTTGAAGTGGTGAAACAAATGGTTACGTTAACACTTTACTCCAGTCTTACCACAACACTTGAAGTGGTGAAACAAATGGTCTCTGTTAACACTTTACTCCAGTCTTACCACAACACTTGAAGTGGTGAAACAAATGGTCTTTGTTAACACTTTACTCCAGTCTTACCACAACACTTGAAGTGGTGAAACAAATGGTCTCTGTTAACACTTTACTTCAGTCTTACCACAACACTTGAAGTGGTGAAAAAAATCGTCTCTGTTAACACTTTACTCCAGTCTTACCACAACACTTGAAGTGGTGAAACAAATGGTCTCTGTTAACACTTTACTCCAGTCTTACCACAACACTTGAAGTGGTGAAACAAATGGTCTTTGTTAACACTTTACTCCAGTCTTACCACAACACTTGAAGGGGTGAAACAAATGGTATTTGTTAACACTTTACTCCAGTCTTACCACAACACTTGAAGTTCTTTTTTTCTCTCTACAATTTAATATTTAGTAATTATTTGTTCCCTGACACTAGTCAATAGATCTCAAATTGATTCTGGTCTCATTGAGATAACACTATATAAACTGTTCTTGTCTACAGGAGAGCTACGCTGTGACTGGGTTTACGTTGCATCAAGCAGTCAGTGGCGTAGACATCAATTGTGACCAATATTTTGCTACCCATGAAATCGGCAGGTGTGAAGTCGTTATTTGGAGAGGCACAGATCTGGAATTAGAAGTCAATGTTACAGACAGGAGTTCATCTGATCTTTACCTGGAACACGTGGCAGGTGATATTGCCCTGGTCTAACACAATACGCCACGCTTATATATATATTTATATATATATAAATATATGTATAATATACCTTTTTTTTTCTAATACTTTTTATTAAGTGACTGGAACGTTAATTACCAGTGTATATTATTAAATTAAACCATTTTATAACTTATAACAGAGTTTCAGAGGCCTCCTGATTTACCAGGAGCTCCTGGAAATCTCCTTAAAATGCAAAATATACGAAAATGTCATGGAAATCTCCGGAAATTATTAAAATCTTTTGAAAACTTAAAAAAAAAAAAAAAAAAAAAAAAAAACAAGATTACAAAGAGAGCTTGTGTTGCCACACAAACTCAGAGGCGGCCCCTGTGGGAGAAGGATACATGTCGGATCCGCCTATTCGCTGGTCGATTGAGGATGGCATCGAGCAGGGTATGAAACCGAGACCATAGAGATAATCAGTCCTGCGCGCTAACCGCACGACCAGGCATTGCTCTTAATCTAATGACAAACTGGTTACAAACTAATAGCCTACTATTGAAAATGTACCTACACATTACGGAATGACAACTACCGGATATGTACAATATGTCAGAAGATTTTATATAATCTTTTGGTATTGAGCATTTTCATTTAAATGGAACTAGAATGAGGATGTAGATCTACCTAAAGTAAACTTCTAATTTAGCACACTCAATATCTATATATACTAGATCTAGATCTAAAATATATATTTGGGATAATGTAGATGTAATTTAGATAAGATTTATATAAAAAAAACACACTAGATAATCAATTAATAGACTAATTGCAATATGAAATATTAAAATAGTAGATTAGTTTTAGTATTTTATAACATTGCAATATTGACATATTGACAATATAGACTTTAGAAATAAAAATCTACACTTTAAGTCTAGAAATTAAAATTATAGATCTTGATCTAGTCTAAATCATGGCTGTCTGGTAGTGCGGTTTGCGCGCTGGACTGTCGTTTGGATTCATCGTTGGTCCCAGGTTCAAACCCTGCCCCCTCCCATCTACCGTCGTCCTATGGGAGGTTTGGACTACAACTCTAAAGGAACATCCGAAACATGTAAAACAACAAACATTCTAAACTAGACCAAGAAATTATAGATCTAGATTCTATAATGATTTTAATTAGAACTAAAATCTAAATCTAGTTTTAAAAATCTAGCTCGTGTAAGAAAAAAAATCTAGATCTAGTGTAAAAAATCTAGATTAGATCTAAATCTAGCATTTCATTTAAAGAATTAACTCCATATGACGTCAAAGGAAAAAAATTCCATTACGTGACACGTCCTAGACTAAAAAAATGTCTTCTGACACTTTTTTTTTGTTTTGTCTGTCAGTCTGTCTGTCCGTTATCTTAATAGCTAGAAAAAAAAGACATTAATTAAATTTGTGGGATGGTCTGTAATGAAAATTAGATGTACCATAGCATTTTGGAGATTTTTTCAAACCATACTTTGGTGTTTGGAAGTTGTTTTCCTTAAAAATTGGAGCATAATATTAACGATAATTAGATTTTCTAACGTTTTAGCTAGAAAGTTAAATGTAGTGTAAGAGAGAAGTGCGATTTTATATAAATAAACTATTTTTCATAAAAAATACGGAACAACCAATTTTCGTAAATTAGAAAATTATTTGTTTTATTTATTAGAAGAGGGATTTTAAACATTTATTAGCGTTATTAGATTTTTCATATAAAATTCGGATCATTTTTGGCGACGATTTGTAAGAAAATTAACGTAATGTAGGTCGATATCTTTTTCGAAACAAAATCCAGAACATTCTTCACCGATTAAACAACTTTTATTATGTTTCGGCAAGAAAATTAACTGTAAAATAAGTCTAAAAATTGAAATTCAATAATCGTTTCTAGTAAATTGCTTTCTTATTTTAAAATCCTGAACAACCTATTGTCGATATTTTTGAAAAAAAATAAAATTATTTGACATACATTTTTTTAAAGTTAAAAATTCGGAACAATTGATATTGATAAATAAACTATAGTGACGTAGTGTCAAAGAATATAAGTGTAATATTAGTCAATTATGCGATTTCAAACAATCATTTGACATAATTTATTTTTTATAAAACAATATCCGGAACAACTTTATAGTTAATGAAATATAAATCGGTATAGATATTTTTATTTAGCATTTATATGCTATTTACATTAAAAAGCCGGAACAATATATTAAAGATCATGTGTTTCTTGCAACGTTAAAGCATGGAAATAAAATCTAATATAAGTTAGAAGAGCAAACAAATATTCATTGGCATTGATTTGTTTTCACAAAACATCCGGAACAATCTATTATAGATACTTAAAACTATTGCAATATTTCTGAATGAAAAATTTAATTTTTAAATCAGATTTACAATAGCCTCTAGTATTATTTGTTAAACTTATCGTGACGGACAGACCGACAAACAGACAAAACGAAAAAAAAAATCTTCTTTTATTCGGATGGGGGCACTAAACAAAAAATAAATAAAATCTGATTTTTTTAAAAAGTGTAAGGAATTGGTTTACCTCGCAACAGTGTTGCGACGTTACGCTACTGCACGAAAGTCGCTGCATAAAAAGTCCATTTTAAAAAATGTGCGTGATATTTACATACAAAGTACATTCTTAGCCTTTATAAACAAACATAAATGTTTTCTTTTAATTTTAGCAGCTAGTTGACCAGAAAAAACATCTTTAACTATTATTTATATTTGTTGTAAACATTTCATGTTCATTTTATAAATATATTTGACTTAGTGATACTGGAAATACACAAAAATTGTTAATCTTTGTTAGCATATTGTAACATTGCCTCCCTTACATTTACGTAATTGTTTTAGAATTAGTGTATTTTTATGAAAAAATCGCTTGCATAATTAATTTTATAAATTAAGCAGTTAGCTTTAAGAAAACCAAACGCAGCTGTTACACCTAAACTTTTCAAGCCGCATTTAATGATGAAATAATATTTGTCATATCTCCTCTAGTTTTCGAGATCTGAGTGTGACAGACGGACAGACGGACATTTTGCACAAACCTAATAGCGGCTTTTTCCCCTTACGGGGGCCGCTAAAAATTCCTGAAATATATAGACAAAAAATTTCATTTTTGGGTGTCATTCAAAATGGTAAACGCCAATCCTATGCGCGATGAAAAAAACAGCATTATACAATGCCCGTAATAGTGGAATCTTGTGAAAGAAGCTTCTCGCGCCGTTTGATTGTCGAAAGAGTTGAGCCGAAGGCTCTTTGAGCTCTGTGTAAGCCTGCTTGAACAAACCGCTCTGTTTGGAAGAGGTCCAAGTCAATGCCTATGTAAGACTCTAAGACCTTGCTATTTCCAATATATCCAGCACTCCGGACGCATGGACTATAAGGCATGACCGAAGGCCGAGTACACCGGGAACCCTTTCCATTTTCCTGTTGTACCAAGCTAACCGTGTAGGACTCGCCATTAGTGTAACGGTCCTTTGAGGAACGGCGCATGGATTATCGACAGGGACGTGGGAGTTCTCTTTCAATTCCGCACCGTGGAATGGGAAAGCCCTCGCATTCCTTGGACACTCCCACAGGAGTTTTGTTTTGCTATTCATTTAGCCTAATTACTTCATCAAGTAATCGTTTCCACCCGGGTGCCACGTTGACGAAAAATAGCATACCCGAGGCTTCTCGCACCTGAAACTAATGAAAAATTAGTTGAGGTCGACAATTCTCGAAGAAAGATTAAAACATTAGGTAATTATTGCTATTGAACGGTTGAGTCGGCCCTGCTCTTTAATGACGTGTGACGGTTCTCCCCTCCCTCTTTTTTTTTTTGACGCTAAAGTTACGTAGAATAACTCTAGTCCGACTTGCAGAAATAAAAGAGTGATTTTCCTTTACTTCTTTTTGTCTAAATTGTTGACCCATGAAGAGAATTATGTATGTATAGTCAACCCATGGCGTAAGATACTCCGCTATTTTGCAGGGCCGGCTATAGGTCACTGCAACGTATGCGACCGCTGTGGGCCCCACACTTTCATAGGACCCGCGCTAATTCTAGGTGTAAATTGTTAAATTAAACCATTGTATAACATATAACAGATTTCCCGCCGCCGCCGGATTTACCAGCGGCCCTGCTATTTAGTGTGTCGGGTGAATACAGAGTAGATTACTTTTTCTCCTCCCCCCCCCTCTTTTTTCGCAGAGCACTAAAACTACGTGTGATAATAAAGAGTGATTTTTCCGTGATTATGGCTATTATATAGAGCGCTACTTTCATGCTTATAGCTCAGAGAGCTATGGTCCAATCTCATTTGTGGACCAGTGGGGGGGGGGGAGGGGGTATCTGGGAGTAGGTTTTCCGTGCTGCCTTTAGGCGCTCAGTAAACACAACTCTTCTCGAGTTGGGTGTCGAACCTCGAGCCCCCTTCATAGGAGGCCACGCCAAGCCAAGTTTAAGCGTACTTAGCCTCTCAGCCAATCCTCTCAGCCACGCTTCCCACTAAGTTACAAGTAGAAAGAAGAGTTCTCTGATGCGTGCTTAAAGCGGCTGGCCCCCATTAGCACCTCGAGATAAAGTCTCAGTTCAAGATACTTAGTATTTGGGCTTATTTCTACGTTCACCAAAACTAGAAGCGGCTAAAAGTGTCGCTAAGACATTGATGAGCTCCACGATAACGTGGTCCCACTTCAAGGTTGTCTCCCTTTCAAACCAGCAAAGTGACTTGACGTTTGATCTCAAAGTCTTGGAGAGGAAATATTTTCTCTGATAGGTTTTGTCTATTTTTTTAAAATATAATCCAACCCTCTTAGAAATGTTCAAGCCATTTATTTTGATTCCGAACTGTTTTCTAGACTTAGCACAACTCTCCAACTAAATGACAGTAGTGGTCTCTCTATCGTACAGATCCAATAGTATCTTTTGTGGGCCAGTGGCCGTCCTCTACATTTCTGACTGCTACTTCTGGATATTTCCTGATAAAGTCAGCCATGTTTACATCTTATGGCAAAGTCTACGGCTGGAGAATAAAAGCACAAACTGCGGGAAGTGTAACTGTCTTGGTAAGTAGTCCAGCTACTAGATCTAGTTTACTGCTCTATCATGTCTATATCATGTCTATTTCATGTCTATATCATGTCTATATCATGTCTATATCATGTCTATATCATGTCTATTTCATGTCTATATCATGTCTATTTCATGTCTATATCATGTCTATATCATGTCTATATCATGTCTATTTCATGTCTATATCATGTCTATATCATGTCTATTTCATGTCTATATCATGTCTATAGTCTTAACTCTTACTGGTGTCCTTGTTTTGGTCTTTTGGTGTTTTTTTGTCTGCCAATAGAAAGGACTGAGTACGTTTAGTTGTTCACCTACCCTCTAGATACTCGCCCCTGGATGTGGCGCTCAACGTTATTGTTTCGAGTCCAATCAATGCAAGGCTTCATGTCTGACTAGCAACTTGTCATTGAGTACACAATGTTCCAGCACTGATTCTTTTTGTTCCCAAGACAACTCTTGCTCTTCAACGTGTCCGGCGGCAACACCCAGATTTGGCGCTGGACTTTCAGGTAGGAGTTTTTTAAAGATAAATGATTGTGTTTAATACAACTATTGACCTTTTGAACTTATATTAATTCGTCCATCTCTGTCTCTATGTGTGTCCATAAAGTCAACAATTACATAGTCAAGTGGTCAGCTATTATAGCCATCACAACAACGTCTGAGTGGTATAACATGACGACAGCATTCCCAGATGTCCAGCCAGGCTACATTATAGGTTTGTACCACCACAGTACAGGGAGAGTTGCTGAAGTGCCTGCAACTGTTCCAGACTTCGTGGCCACCAGCACTATAACAACCAATGGAACCAGTCTTAGTACTGGCAGTGACTGTAACTATACACACGCCATTCAGGCAATGTATTCAGTAGGATCAAAGGTAATAGTTTTTAAACATTGCATTCTGATACAAATGTTCAAATTTTACCATCTTCACATTAGGACATTATTAATAGTGATCAAATCTAACAGTAACAAACAAGAGCTCAAAGTTAAACTCTGTTTATACAAAGGCGTGTGTAGTTGTTATAACATTCTATTGACTTGAACGGAGAAGTGTTGTAACACAAGCATATTAGACTAGGCCTACATACGTTTATATTTTAAATAGTATGAGAAAAGTGATTCATATTCCAGAATAATATTTCTATTTATAATGCTTATAAAAATTGAGTGTTCACTACATTTGGCATCAAGTTGGTAGGACTAGATTGATTTTCTGTGCTGCTTGTTAGTAAATCTGTGACCTCATTCAGAAATGGTTATAAATACATTATAATGTTTATTCTCCCTCCTATGTATTTACAAAGCTTCTATCAAGTCACTCTGTCTGGTCAAATGTTTATTCTCCCTCCTATGTATTTACAAAGCTTCTCGCAACTCACTCTGTCTGGTCAAATGTTTATTCTCCCTCCTATGTATTTACAAAGCATCTATCAACTCACTCTGTCTGGTCAAATGTTTATACCTTATTTCTTTCCCACCATTTCCCTGATCTAGTTGAAATTAGTCTTGCACAATTAAGCCTATTTATTGGCATAGACAAGATATGAATAAAAAAACAAAAACAACCAATTAGTAAATTAATTACTGGTAAGTATTTCGTTTGATACCAAGTAGGGAAATTAATCATTCAGTATTCACAGATACAGCTAATTATAATGGGTTTTGTACCGTTACATAATTGAAAACATTATAAGTCCCACACCCATTCTCGGATCAAGTACACATAGCCTAAAAAAGTATTTTATTGTACCTAACTAAACATGAATCAATAAAAAAATTCACCAATTACCTAATTAATTATAGGTAAATAGCTTCTACATTCTTGAGAGATATAGTTGTAAGTACGGATAACTTTCCCTTAGATCAGCTTTATAAAAGAAGTGTGTCTATATATATGGACTTGCATATTCTAACGTTACCAATCCAATCATGTTTTAGACGGAAGTCACGTTTCAATTTCTGGACTCCCCTGGGCTATTCACACTGAACGCAACGGCCAGGAACAAGATGCTGGCTCACGCCGTGAATGCTACCACATACATCAACTTGCTAGAGGGCGTGGATATAGCTCTTATAGTTGGACCTCAGCACATAGCAACACGTGTAGCCAGTAACTTTACTGTAGCTCCCCACACTGGTGAGTACAACAGTTATGTACTTGGCTAACTGTGAATGGAAAACATTCACTGAATGAAAGTTAACTATTCATGATCATCATCACCAAACTCCAGGACTTGAAAGGCTAAAATCCGCAATGAGCCCCCCACAAAAAAAAACTTGCACATGTGTGCAATGCACTTTGACCTACTACAGCTCAAGAACACGTGACTTCCAATAACTGTCCTGATGAAATACTGTAAGTATGGGCTCAAACAATAATATAAGTTTCCTTGTTTCTATGCGAGGTCACCGTGAATCTTTGTTTGGATTGAATCCTGCAAAGTGTGTGGAGACACGGTCTTGTCACCTCATGTGTTCCCTTAGGTGAGACACGTTCTTGTCACCTCATGTGTTCCCTGTGGTGAGACACGGTCTTGTCACCTCATGTGTTCCCTGTGGTGAGACACGGTCTTGTCACCTCATGTGTTCCCTGTGGTGAAACACGGTCTTGTCACCTCATGTGTTCCCTGTGTTGAGACACGGTCAGTTCACCTCATGTGTTTCCTGTGGTGAGACACGGTCAGGTCACCTCATGTGTTCCCTGTGGTGAGACACGGTCAGGTCACCTCATGTGTTCCCTGTGGTGAGACACGGTCAGGTCACCTCATGTGTTCCCTGTGTTGAGACACGGTCAGGTCACCTCATGTGTTTCCTGTGGTGAGACACGGTCAGGTCACCTCATGTGTTCCCTGTGGTGAGACACGGTCAGGTCACCTCATGTGTTCCCTGTGGTGAGACACGGTCAGGTCACCTCATGTGTTCCCTGTGTTGAGACACGGTCAGGTCACCTCATGTGTTTCGTGTGGTGAGACACGGTCAGGTCACCTCATGTGTTCCCTGTGGTGAGACACGGTCAGGTCACCTCATGTGTTCCCTGTGGTGAGACACGGTCAGGTCACCTCATGTGTTCCCTGTGGTGAGACACGGTCAGGTCACCTCATGTGTTCCCTGTGGTGAGACACGGTCAGGTCATCTCATGTGTTTCCTGTGGTGAGACACGGTCAGGTCACCTCATGTGTTCCCTGTAGTGAGACACGGTCAGGCTGTCAGACCAAGATGGAATTTGTAGAACTTGTGCCAGTACACAAACCTTTTGTTCCATTTCTGTCATTGAAAATGTCATGCTTGTTGCTTAAGTAGTTTAAATGGCCTCATCCAGCAAGCTTAAAATAAAGTAGAAATCGAGAAAACTTTACTTTATTTTTTCTAAAAAGACATACTTAACATCCATTTGTTGTTACTTTGATGTTTACAGGCAGTAATCTGACCTATCATTGGAATATTACTGGAGTAATGGACGCTTATGATGGCAATCTGAGTTTAGTCATTTCTACGCCTGGAATTTACGAACTGAATGTAGCTATATTCAACGCCATAAGCAAAAAGTCAAACAGCACCATCATTTATGCTGAAGATGAGGTCATTTTTAAACCATCCTAGTACTTAGACTACTATATTTATCTAGATTAATTAGCTCAATCTCGAACTATAGTAATATTCTGGCGGGTGGGTGGCTGAGTGGTTAAGCGCTCGGTTTCTGAACCTGAGATCCTGGGTTCGAATCTCGATGAAGGCTGGGATTTTGAATTTTCGAATTTTTAGGGCGTCCCTAAGTCCACCCAACTTGGGGAAAGTAAAGACGGTTGGTCGTTGTGCTGGCCACATAACACCCGGCTTGTTAATCGTTGGCCATAGAAATAGATGACCTTAACATCATCTGCCACAGATCGCAAGGTCTAAAATGGAAACTTTATTTTTTTTTATAGTAATATTCTATGTAATCTAAGTCGAATTGTTGGGACAATTTTGTTAGTTAATAACAATTTTCTTGAGGACCAAGAATCCAATGCACCCTTGCAGGGCCTGATTTGGGGTAGGTAGCGGGGCTACTGCTCTGGGTACTCCACAAGAAATGTATTTTCATAGAGATTTTCAAAGTCTCAACTTTTAAGGTTGTTTATTTTCGAACATTTTGCTTAGCATTTTGTTATAACATTTAAATGTTACGGTTGTCAAACATAGCCGCAAAAGCTTTTCCAATTGTTTCTGCCGGTGTTTAAAGTTAGGTTGCTGTCAGTAGTAGGTGCCAGGCAGGTAAATTATTGCACACATTAAGAACTGTTATTACCAATATTTACTACGGGTACTTCTGTGACTTCTTGTGCCAGAATTTCAGTATTGGTGAGACTAAGATTGAACTGTTGACACGAAGCTTCCAAAGTATTTACTAATTTTTTACTTGCTTGTAAATGCAATTCCATTTTCCGCCAAAATAAACCTATAGGAAAACTAAAGTCTCTAAATTCCATAAAGTAACCAAGGTTAAACCCCTGGATGGATGATAACCCTACGCTAAATTCACTATATTACATAAAAGTAGCTAAAAATCAGTTGGAATTTAACCCTCCCCCTTTTTTTTTATAAAAAAAAACTGAAGAATAACTAGACACCGAATTCCTTAATTGTAGAAAAGAAGAGTTTAGATGTTCAAATCCCCCTTAAATACAAATAATTAAAAAAAAAAAGCAAAACTACAATCAGAACATTTTATGATCGTATTCAAGAGAGTTTTGAAATGAAATCCCTCTCCAATTCCAAGGATACAAACTAAAAGAAAACTTCAGTCAACAAAGTCCAAGTGCGAGCCAAGGGAGATTACCCACACCCTTTCATATAAAAAGAAAGAGCTACTTTCACTAAATTCCATGAGCGTAGCCAAAAAAGGTTTTGTGGTTTTGTTGTACTCCCCACTAGGGACGCCCACAACGCTAACCGAACACCCTAACTGACAAGCGAAGCAGGACGTTTTGGCGCAGCTGTTTTGGCGCGATGGTCGTTTTGGTGCAGCTGTTTTGGCGCGATGGTCGTTTTGGCGCAGGGAACGTTTTGGCGCGAATAGTTTTAATCCCATTGTTGGTATTCATAGTAGGCCTACTATTTCTTTCCAGACGAATGAGACATATCTATGTTTTGTAGGTGTGTTTGTGTCTAACGTAGTATTCATGTATAGAATAAGAGATATTTTTTTACCCATTATGTTGTTCTTTAATTTTATTTTTTTCATTATTGTTAAATCACATTATAACGTGAGTGTGGGTTTTAATATTGCCCAAATCAAAAGAAAACAAGGATAGAAAAAAATGCAATTTTAAGTGGAAACGAAAAGGATTTATTGACTTGATAGTATTTTCACCAAAAGGAGTGAAAACTGCTAAATGTCACCCTGTGCACACCTGACTTAAAGCTTATGAGGGTGTCCCAGGCAGAAATATTACTTTTCTATTTTGTATATTAAAGAGTATAACCTCTCATAGGCTGGCTGGGATTGGGGCGGGATAGTTTTGAACCGGGAGCACATATCTTGAGACAATAACACACGACTAGGCAGCCATCCATAGTTCACAGTAGGTTCGGTATTACATGTTATATATTAGTTATTGCATGCATATGCGTGATTGTATTTCTCCTTTGTTGGCTTGTGTTTATTAAGTGGAACATTTTTATTTTCAACAATATTTGCATATTTAATTACGCTAATTTACGATGCGATTTCTAGTTTACACAAAAAAAGGTCAATTTAATTTCATTAATTTATGGTCTATCCAGCAATATGTTCAATCATATTCGGTGGGGTCTTGTCTTCAGATGTTCGCATTTATCTGTGCCATGAGAAAATCTGTCATCCAAATTACCCTTACCCAAAATAATTTTATCAATTAAACTCTATCTTTTAAAAGTTTCTTTGCTTTTACGGACATATAACAGATTGTAATACTTTATTTAGAAATGTCTTGGAATCAAAGGGATGTTATCCAATGCGCCTGGCAGAACTCGCATATAATTTAGGGTGAGGGGAGTGGGAAGCATGTCATGGTCTCAGGTAGGAATCTGACTTATATAACCATGAAATAATGAAAACCTTTATCAAGAAACAATTCGGTGAATGGGGGTTGAATTCATACTATACATACAATAATATAGTTTATTGAAAGTACTATAAAAGCTGCTGTTTTTTTTTTCAAATTATAGTCAATCTCGCTTCAAAACGTACCCTACTCCAAAACGGCTCGCGCTAAAACATCTCGCTAAAACATCTCTCGCCAAAATGGCTGCGCCAGAAAGTGATGTACAACTGACAAGTGTCGTTCCACTAACTCCAGAAAGAACCTATATAGGGTACATTAGACGATTAGACGTTCGAAAATGAAAGGATTGGGTGTAAAATTAATCACATGTGTATATAGCGCACCCATTGTCTTTAGAGACAAAAGGAGCCATATTAGGGTTTCAACTTTGTCGTGGTTAAAGAATGACCACTTGTAGCGGGCTCGTAATATATAAATGTAATATAAACGCACTAAATCAACCCTGAGCCGTCCACAAACTTAAACATATACAAAATATACATTTAAAATATGCATAATCAATAATTATGATTCTTTTAAAAGTATGAAAGTAATATATTCAAAGTCCTCCATTTTTTTCCTATCAAGTTTGGCATGGCTAGTAGACATATTAATAGATTATCATAGACTGTATATTTTATTAAAGCTATCGAATAAGTGTAAGGGACTCCACAAACCCGGGGTCTCCACATACTTAAATCCAGTCCTGCAACCAGGGACAAACATTCTGACCCGGGGTCTCCACATACTTAAATCCGGTCCTGCAACCAGGGACAAACATTCTGACCCGGGGTCTCCACATACTTAAATCCGGTCCTGCAACCAAGAAGGAAATAAATATTAGGATTAACTTGTAGGAGAAACTTATTGATACTAAACTGATTTTGTATACAAGATTATGATTAAAAACTCGATTAAACTATTTGTAACTTCTAGTCTTCTACGATTATATTATGTTTAACTTAGTAGAGGTGCATTTTTTACTTTACCTTACATATACCTTAGTCTGTTGGACCGTTGAGCACCGTGCAAGTTTCTTTGACAATCTTTCTCTATTCCTCTCTGTTGTATTTTAAAAAATGCAATTAATGGTATTTCTTATCTTATCTTATAAAATACAGACGTTACTTCAAAAAAGAAGATGATTACGTCCTACGCGTCATGCATCTAGTCATGCATGTTAACCAATGACTTAAATTCGGCCAAGTTTTTGGTTTTCCTGGCAGGCTAAGCCAACTATTTCTATGCTCTAATAGCACTAGGGAAGAAGGAGCATTTGTACAAATTTGGCATAGCATATAGAACGAGGAATATATCTTTCTGTCTTTCTGAGTATTTTATTAGATTTTGATATATAACTCAGTTAATCAATTCTAGCACACATAAAGTAAATTTGAACAATTGTTATTTATTTCAACAGCTTATAGGTCTGACAATGACAGCGCCATCTTCAGCTGTGAATACGCCAGTGACTTTTACTATCAATTTGTCAGGAGGTACCAACTATACGTGTGACTTAGATTATGGGGACACTACTGCGACACTTCCACTCGACACTACAAGTCTTTTTGTTGGAGTTACCTTCACCCAAATTCATACGTATACTGCACTGGGAGTGTATACAGTACTGCTACTGTGCAATAATAATGTATGTTATAATTACTTAAAGGGAAACTCCGATGGTTTTTCAAATTTGAGTTATTGACATATTTAAATTCTGCGTAAGAAGCTATAAAAGTAAACATTTTACCATTTTTAGCGGCCCCCGTAAGGGGAAAAAGCCGCTATTTGGTTTTTGTAAAATGTCCGTCTGTCCGTCTGTCACACTCAGATCTCGAAAACTAGAAGAGATATGAAAAATATTATTTCATCATTAAATGCGGCTTGAAAAGTTTAGGTGCAACGGCTACTTTTGGTTTTCTAAAAGCAAACCGTTTAATTTATAAAATTAATTATGCAAGCGATTTTTTCATAAGAATACACCAATTCTAAAACAATTACGTAAATGTAAGGGAGGCAATGTTACAATATGCTAACAAAGATGGGCAGTTGTGTATTTTCAGTATCACTAAGTCAAATATATTTATAAAATGTACAAGAAATGTTTACAACAAATATAAATAATAGTTAAAGATGTTTTTTCTGGTCAACTGGCTGCTAAAATTAAAAGAAAACATTTATGTTTGTTTATAAAGGCTAATAATGCACTTTGTAAGTAAATATCACGCACATTTTTTAAAATGAACTTTTTATGCAGCGACTTTCGTGCAGTATCGTAACGTCGCAACACGATTGCGGGGGTAAACCAATTCCTTAAACTTTTAAAAAAATCAGATTTTATTTTATTTTTTGTTTAGTGCCCCCATCCGAATAAAAGATTATTTTTGTGGTTTTGTATGTTGGTCGGTCTGTCCGTCACGATTAGATTAACAAATATTACTAGAGGCTATTGTATATCTGATTTAACCTTTAATTTTGTCAGAAATATTGCAATAGTTTTAAGTATCTACAATAGATTGTTCCGGATGTTTTGTGAAAACAAATCAATGCCAATGAATATTTGTTTGCTCTTCTAACTTATATTAGATTTTATTTCCATGCTTAAATGTTGCAAGAAACACATGATCTTTAATATATTGTTCCGGTTTTTTAATGTAAATAGCATATAAATGCTAAATAAAAATATCTATATTGATTTATATTTCATTAACTATAAAGTTGTTTCGGATATTGTTTTATAAAAAATAAATTATGTAAAATGATTGTTTGAAAGCACACAATTGACTAATATTACACTTTTATTCTTTGACACTACGTCACTATAGTTTATTTATCAATATCAATTGTTCCTAATTTCAAATTTAAAACAACTTTATTTCAAATAATAATTTTTTTTTAAAAATATCGACAATAGGTTATTCAGGATTTTAAAATAAGAAATAATTTACTAGAAACGATTATTGAAAATCAATTTTTAGACTTATTTTACAGTGAATTTTCTTGCCGAAACATAATAAAAGTTCCGGATTTTTTGATGAAAAATAGTTTAACTCTATTTATATAAAATCGCACTTCTCTCTCACACTACATTTAACTTTCTAGCTAAAACGTTAGAAAATCTAATTATCGTTAATTTAATGCTCCAATTTTTAAGGAAAACAACTTCCAAACACCAAAGTATGGTTTGAAAAAATCTCCATAAGGCTATGGTACATCTAATTTTCATAACAGACCATCCCACAAATTTAATTAACGGCATTTGATTAATCTGGAATTCTTATTTTCCTCACTATAAATATATAAACATCCGGAACAATCTATTATAGAAACTTAAAACTAATGCGATGTTTCGGAAGGGAAATTAAATTTTAATCAGATTTTTAATAGCTTATATAAAGTCTTACTAGCCCATCAAATGAAATGCTAAAAGAACAAACTCTGTGCACCAATGTCTATAAACACACGACAAGCTGCTCGTATAGAGGACATTTTTTAGTCTAACTAGGACGTGTGACGTATTGGATTTTTTTTTCCTTTGACGTCATATGGAGTTTTTTATGTATAGTAATGTTTATTAAACCTCGTAATGTGACTCGCATTTAAAAAGACATAATAGCTTTATTTAGATCTAATCTAGATTTTTTACACTAGATCTAGATTATTTTACAGTAGAGCTAGATTTTTTACACTAGATCTAGATTTTTTTCTTACACGAGCTAGATTTTAAAAACTAGATTAAGATTTTAAGTTCTAATTAAAATCCGTATAGAATCTAGATTTAGAATTTCTTGGTCTAGTTTGGAATGTTTGTTGTTTTATATGTTTCGGATGTTCCTTCAGAGTTGTAGTCCAAACCTCCCGTAGGACGACGGGGGATGGGAGCGGGCAGGGTTTGAACCTGGGATCATCGATGAATCCAAACGTTAGTCCAGCGCGCAAACCGCACTACCAGACAGCCATGATTTAGACTAGATCAAGATCTATAATTTTAATTTCTAGGCTTAAAGTGTAGATTTTTATTTCTAAAGTCTAGATTGTCAATATGTCAATATTGCAATGTTATAAAATAATAAAACTAATCTACTATTTTAATATTTCATATTGCAATTAGTTTATTAATTGATTATTTAGTGTTTTTTTTATATAAATCTTATCTAAATTACATCTACATTATCCCAAATATATATTTTAGATCTAGATCTAGTAGATATAGCATAAATTATTAGTTTAATTTAGTTAGATTTTCATCCTCATTCTAGTTCCATTTAGGCCTAACTGAAAATGCTCAATACCTAAAGATTATCTAAAATCGCTCTTCTGAGATATTGTACATATCCGGTAGTTGTCATTCCGTAATGTGTAGGTATATTATCAATAGTAGGCTATTAGTTTGTAACCAGTTTGTAATTAGATTAAGAGCAATGCCTGGTCGTGCGGTTAGCGCGCAGGACTGATTATCTCTACGGTCTCGGTTTCATACCCTGCTCGATGCCATCCTCAGTCGACCAGGGATCCGTCTCCCACGGGGGTCGCCTCTGAGTTTGTGTGGCAACACAAACTCTCTTTGTAATCTTGTTTATTTAAATGCTTAGAAACATTTATATTTAATAAATAAAAAACGGGGTTCTATAAGATTTTGTTTTAAACCATGTCAAACGTCACTTCCCTCAACAATACTGAAAGAGAAACTAGATCTGACCAATCTCTCTCTCTCTCTCTCTATATATATATATATATAGAGAGAGAGAGAGATAGATAGATAGATAGATAGATAGATAGACAGATAGATAGATAGATAGATAGATAGATAGATAGATAGATAGATAGATAGAGAATGTAAACTTTGCTGTAAGGTCTCCTGTTTTACAATAAGTCAATAGATTAAAACGCATTTGTGACGTCACATAGAAACCCGGTGAAAGTCTGACTGTTTTGGATGCGCAGGAAAATTACGTTGGAAAAACATCAATTACTTATTATTGAAAAGAAAAAAAAAGAATTATATATTCATTATCTGTAAATCAAAACACATATTATATCAAAAATTGTCAAAACCATCGGAGTTTCCCTTTAAAAAATCTCATTGATACTCAATGTACACAATTTTACTCTGAGAAAACATATACACATAAACGCATAGTCACACTCTTGTTTAAACCTAACCTCATAAAAGTAGTTAGGCCTTTGAGAAAGTATCTGAATAATACATTTTGATTTTTTTTTCTACCTTTTACATGCTTGAAAATGTTTTAGCCTGCACCAACATAACTAGGCCTATATTTTGTATTCACACCAACATGTATAGACCTAGTTATATCTATGTTTTACCCTTGGAAACCATGTGCTACCAATGAGTGGCCTCAATGTCAGTAAACAAATGCCTGAGTTGACATTAAAGGGTATCCGAGTAAGGAGACAAGGGTTGTCTTTCTTTCTTTAAGTTCAATATTCATGTCTACGCTAGAAATACGAAACGTTTATTTACTAATTGAATGAAAGAGACGTTCAAGTCAACATTAATACTAATGATATTCTTATTTTGTCCAGGTTAGCTCTGCTAATGTCACCTTTGATATCTACATACAAGAAGTAATAACAAACTTGAAACTAGTCAGATTGGGCGCTCCGACATTCCAGCCTTTTAGGATTGGCTGGTCGCTGAGCTCGGGAACTTCTGTCAGCTTTAATGTGACCTTCAACACTACAGATGTGGCTGTAGATTCAGTAGCGAGCAACATTGCGTCTTACACTTGGGAATCTGTTATTTTATCTGGAAGGAAGGCTTCTGGATATCCTTACACCCTAACGGTATTCAAATAAAATCATACTTGACTGTATAGGTCTCTGTTAAGTTCTAAACAAGACAAACATTTAAAATACTACTTTTTAAAAAAGACAATACCTCCTTTATATAGCTCCTCCTTCGTAGTCGAAGATGAGCACATTTCTCATTTCATATGGACTCGAATATGACTGTAAAGTCCAATCCTCGCTTTAAAAAGCCGGCCACATACGTAGGTTTGGTCAGTTGCAGATTGGCCTGCCTCATCTCTCAGCTTTTTACCTTCTTTATACAACTTATAGAGCTATTATTTTTCTCTTAATAACTAATGAATAGTACTTAGATTTTTTTAAAAAAAGGACAATTTAACCCGCCCCATTACCCCCACCCCCACAGAGAAAGAATCCTGATTAATCAAAAGTAAAGATCTTCTAAACTTTATAATAGTCCAATGTTCTAGATTTAAAAGACTAAGCGGAAATTGCCGAAGATAAGTTTAAGATGCCGTTTGAGATTTTCTAGTTCTCTCTAGCCAAATTTAAATGTATTTCTATATCTACTTTTAAATCTTATAAAATATGTTTTCCCAGTGTGGCCAACAAGTTAGTAATTCTTGTTTTCCCAGTGAGGCTATAGGACTAACTTTTTTTAAATACCAATCTACGTTTTAATTGTAGCTCTTTTTAAAAGATTCAAACACAGCAAGTGAATCGGCAAGTTGACATTCCAGATTTCAAGTTTATGAAATGAACAATGATTTAGCGATGTGGCACTACAAGAACAAAGTCGAAACGTTGCTGATACAATACCGAAACGCACACATTGACACATATTGACACACATTGACACATATTGACACACATTGACACTTATACACTCAAGTTTTCATTTTAAGAATCTAGAATTTCATTAGGAAATAATTTAATCAAGATCTTCTGAATGTTGTGATTATAAGTGTCTGCTCTATGAGCTAAAAGAAAAACCAAGAAGATCAATCATGTTGTATTAGACCAAACCAAGAAGATCAGTCATGTTGTATTAGACCAAACCAAGAAGATCAGTCATGTTGTATTAGACCAAACCAAGAAGATCAGTCATGTTGTATTAGACCAAACCAAGAAGATCAATCATGTTGTATTAGACCAAACCAAGAAGATCAATCATGTTGTATTAGACAAAAACAAGAAGATGAATCATGTTGTATTAGACAAAACCAACAAGATTAATCATGTTGTATTAGACATAACCAAGAAGATCAATCATGTTGTATTAGACCAAACCAAGAAAATCAATCATGTAGTATTAGACAAAACCAACAAGATCAATCATGTTGTATTAGACAAAAACAAGAAGATCAATCATGTTGTATTAGACAAAACCAACAAGATCAATCATGTTGTATTAGACATAACCAAGAAGATCAATCATGTTGTATTAGACCAAACCAAGAAGATCAATCATGTTGTATTAGACAAAACCAAGAAGATCAATCATGTTGTATTTGACCAAACCAACAAGATCAATCATGTTGTATTAGACAAAACCAAGAAGATTAATCATGTTGTATTAGACAAATCCAAGAAGATCAATCATGTTGTATTAGACAAAACCAACAAGATCAATCATGTTGTATTAGACAAAACCAAGAAGATCAATTATGTTGTATTAAACAAAACCAAGAAGATCAATTATGTTGTATTAGACCAAACCAAGAAGATCAATCATGTTGTATTAGACAAAACCAACAAGATCAATCATGTAGTAATAGACAAAACCAAGAAGATCAATCATGTTGTATTAGACAAGACCAAGAAGATCAATCATGTTGTATTAGACAAAACCAACAAGATCAATCATGTAATATTAGACCAAACCAAGAAGATCAATCATGTTGTATTAGACAAAAACAAGAAGATCAATCATGTTGTATTAGACAAAACCAACAAGATTAATCATGTTGTATTAGACATAACCAAGAAGATCAATCATGTTGTATTAGACCAAACCAAGAAGATCAATCATGTTGTATTAGACAAAACCAAGAAGATCAATCTTGTTGTATTAGACAAAGCCAAGAAGATCAATTATGTTGTATTAGACAAAACCAAGAAGATCAATCATGTTGTATTAGACCAAACCAAAAAGATCAATCATGTTGTATTAGACCAAACCAAGAAGATCAATCATGTTGTATTAGACCAAACCAAGAAGATCAATCATGTATTAGACCAAACCAACAAGATCAATCATGTTGTATTAGACAAAACCAACAAGATCAATCATGTTGTATTAAACAAAACCAAGAAGATCAATCATGTTGTATTAGACAAGACCAAGAAGATCAATCATGTTGTATTAGACAAAACCAAGAAGATCAATCATGTATTAGACCAAACCAACAAGATCAATCATGTATTAGACCAAACCAACAAGATCAATCATGTTGTATTAGACCAAACCAAGAAGATCAATCATGTTGTATTAGACCAAACCAAGAAGATCAATCATGTATTAGACCAAACCAACAAGATCAATCATGTTGTATTAGACAAAACCAACAAGATCAATCATGTTGTATTAGACAAAACCAACAAGATCAATCATGTAGTATTAGACAAAACCAAGAAGATCAATCATGTTGTATTAGACAAGACCAAGAAGATCAATCATGTTGTATTAGACAAAGCCAACAAGATCATTCATGTAATATTAGACCAAACCAAGAAGATCAATCATGTTGTATTAGACAAAAACAAGAAGATCAATCATGTTGTATTAGACAAAACCAAGAAGATCAATCATGTTGTATTAGACCAAACCAAGAAGATCAATCATATTGTATTAGACCAAACCAAGAAGATCAGTCATGTTGTATTAGACAAAACCAACAAGATCAATCATGTTGTATTAGACCAAACCAAGAAGATCAATCATGTTGTATTAGACCAAACCAAGAAGATCAATCATATTGTATTAGACCAAACCAAGAAGATCAGTCATGTTGTATTAGACCAAACCAAGAAGATCAGTCATGTTGTATTAGACCAAACCAAGAAGATCAATCATGTTGTATTAGACCAAACCAAGAAGATCAATCATGTTGTATTAGACAAAAACAAGAAGATGAATCATGTTGTATTAGACAAAACCAACAAGATTAATCATGTTGTATTAGACATAACCAAGAAGATCAATCATGTTGTATTAGACCAAACCAAGAAAATCAATCATGTTGTATTAGACAAAACCAACAAGATCAATCATGTTGTATTAGACAAAAACAAGAAGATCAATCATGTTGTATTAGACAAAACCAACAAGATCAATCATGTTGTATTAGACATAACCAAGAAGATCAATCATGTTGTATTAGACCAAACCAAGAAGATCAATCATGTTGTATTAGACAAAACCAAGAAGATCAATCATGTTGTATTAGACAAAACCAACAAGATCAATCATGTTGTATTAGACAAAACCAAGTAGATCAATCTTGTTGTATAAACAAAACCAAGAAGATCAATCATGTATTAGACCAAACCAACAAGATCAATCATGTTGTATTAGACCAAACCAAGAAGATCAATTATGTTGTATTAGACTAAACCAAGAAGATCAATCATGTTGTATTAGACCAAACCAAGAAGATCAATCATGTTGTATTAGACCAAACCAAGAAGATCAATCATATTGTATTAGACCAAACCAAGAAGATCAGTCATGTTGTATTAGACCAAACCAAGAAGATCAGTCATGTTGTATTAGACCAAACCAAGAAGATCAGTCATGTTGTATTAGACCAAACCAAGAAGATCAATCATGTTGTATTAGACAAAAACAAGAAGATGAATCATGTTGTATTAGACAAAACCAACAAGATTAATCATGTTGTATTAGACATAACCAAGAAGATCAAACATGTTGTATTAGACCAAACCAAGAAAATCAATCATGTTGTATTAGACAAAACCAACAAGATCAATCATGTTGTATTGGACAAAAACAAGAAGATCAATCATGTTGTATTAGACAAAACCAACAAGATCAATCATGTTGTATTAGACATAACCAAGAAGATCAATCATGTTGTATTAGACCAAACCAAGAAGATCAATCATGTTGTATTAGACCAAACCAAGAAGATCAGTCATGTTGTATTAGACCAAACCAAGAAGATCAGTCATGTTGTATTAGACCAAACCAAGAAGATCAATCATGTTGTATTAGATCAAACCAAGAAGATCAATCATGTTGTATTAGACAAAAACAAGAAGATGAATCATGTTGTATTAGACAAAACCAACAAGATTAATCATGTTGTATTAGACATAACCAAGAAGATCAATCATGTTGTATTAGACCAAATCAAGAAAATCAATCATGTTGTATTAGACAAAACCAACAAGATCAATCATGTTGTATTAGACCAAACCAAGAAGATCAATCATGTTGTATTAGACCAAACCAAGAAGATCAATCATATTGTATTAGACCAAACCAAGAAGATCAGTCATGTTGTATTAGACCAAACCAAGAAGATCAGTCATGTTGTATTAGACCAAACCAAGAAGATCAATCATGTTGTATTAGACCAAATTAAGAAGATCAATCATGTTGTATTAGACAAAAACAAGAAGATGAATCATGTTGTATTAGACAAAACCAACAAGATTAATCATGTTGTATTAGACATAACCAAGAAAATCAATCATGTTGTATTAGACCAAACCAAGAAAATCAATCATGTTGTATTAGACGAAACCAACAAGATCAATCATGTTGTATTAGACAAAAACAATAAGATCAATCATGTTGTATTAGACAAAACCAACAAGATCAATCATGTTGTATTAGACATAACCAAGAAGATCAATCATGTTGTATTAGACCAAACCAAGAAGATCAATCATGTTGTATTAGACAAAACCAAGAAGATCAATCATGTTGTATTAGACCAAACCAACAAGATCAATCATGTTGTATTAGACAAAACCAAGAAGATCAATCATGTTGTATTAGACAAAACCAAGAAGATCAATCATGTTGTATTAGACCAAACCAAGAAAATCAATCATGTTGTATTAGACAAAACCAACAAGATCAATCATGTTGTATTAGACAAAAACAAGAAGATCAATCATGTTGTATTAGACAAAACCAACAAGATCAATCATGTTGTATTAGACAAAACCAAGAAGATCAATCATGTTGTATTAGACCAAACCAACAAGATCAATCATGTTGTATTAGACAAAACCAAGAAGATCAATCATGTTGTATTAGACCAAACCAAGAAGATCAATCATGTTGTATTAGACCAAACCAAGAAGATCAGCCATGTTGTATTAGACCAAACCAAGAAGATCAATCATGTTGTATTAGACCAAACCAAGAAGATCAATCATGTTGTATTAGACCAAACCAAGAAGATCAATCTTGTTGTATTAGACCAAACTAAGAAGATCAATCATGTTGTATTAGACCAAACCAAGAAGATCAATCATGTTGTATTAGACCAAACCAAGAAGATCAATCATATTGTATTAGACCAAACCAAGAAGATCAGTCATGTTGTATTAGACCAAACCAAGAAGATCAGTCATGTTGTATTAGACCAAACCAAGAAGATCAATCAAGTTGTATTAGACCAAACCAAGAAGATCAATCATGTTGTATTAGACGAAACCAAGAAGATCAATCATGTTGTATTAGACCAAACCAAGAAGATCAGTCATGTTGTATTAGACCAAACCAAGAAGATCAATCATGTTGTATTAGACCAAACCAAGAAGATCAATCATGTTGTATTAGACCAAACCAAGAAGATCAATCATGTTGTATTAGACCAAACTAAGAAGATCAATCATGTTGTATTAGACCAAACCAAGAAGATCAATTATGTTGTATTAGACAAAACCAAGAAGATCAATCATGTTGTATTAGACCAAACCAAGAAGATCAATCATGTTGTATTAGACCAAACCAAGAAGATCAATCATGTTGTATTAGACCAAACCAAGAAGATCAATCATGTTGTATTAGACTAAACCAAGAAGATCAATCATGTTGTATTAGACCAAACCAAGAAGATCAATCATGTTGTATTAGACCAAACCAAGAAGATCAATCATGTTGTATTAGACAAAACCAAGAAGATCAATCATGTTGTATTAGACCAAACCAAAAAGATCAATCATGTTGTATGAGACAAAACCAGGAAGATCAATCATGTTGTATTAGACCAAACCAAGAAGATCAATCATGTTGTATTAGACAAAACCAGGAAGATCAATCTTGTTGTATTAGACCAAACCAAGAAGATCAATCATGTTGTATTAGACAAAACCAAGAAGATCAATCATGTTGTATTAGACAAGACGAATAAGATCAATCATGTTGTATTAGACAAAACCAAGAAGATCAATCATGTTGTATTAGACCAAACCAAAAAGATCAATCATGTTGTATGAGACAAAACCAGGAAGATCAATCTTGTTGTATTAGACCAAACCAAGAAGATCAATCATGTTGTATTAGACAAAAACAAAGAAGATCAATCATGTTGTATTAGACAAAACCAAGAAGATCAATCATGTTGTATTAGACCAA
>JAZGLO010005153.1:0-44363 GCA_036873155.1 Biomphalaria sudanica | reverse complement strand
AATAAAACAATCAACGTAAACACTTTAAGGTTTTGTTTTTGTTTATTTACCAACAAGGGACTGAACTTCAAGGTATCACTTTGTATCACTTGTAAACTAAATGTTCAATCTGTCACTTGAAAACTAAATGCTTAGTCTGTCACTTGAGAAACTAAATGTTTAGTCTGTCACTTAAAAACTAAATCTTTAATGTATCAAATTAAATTTAAATATCGACAGTGTATACCATAACGGTATTTACGAAAAAAAAGGAAACATTGCAAAACAAATGTTGAAGTCAATTTGAAAGTTAGGTCAATCTTTATAGAAAAAGTTGAAAGTTAGGTCAATCTTTATAGAAAAAGTTGAAAGTTAGGTCAATCTTTATAGAAAAAGTTGAAAGTTAGGTCAATCTTTATAGAAAAAGTTGAAAGTTAGGTCAATCTTTATATAAAAAGTTGAAAGTTAGGTCAATCTTTATATAAAAAGTTGAAAGTTAGGTCAATCTTTATATAAAAAGTTGAAAGTTAGGTCAATCTTTATAGAAAAAGTTGAAAGTTAGGTCAATCTTTATAGAAAAAGTTGAAAGTTAGGTCAATCTTTATAGAAAAAGTTGAAAGTTAGGTAAATCTTTATAGAAAAAGTTGAAAGTTAGGTCAATCTTTATAGAAAAAGTTGAAAGTTAGGTCAATCTTTATAGAAAAAGTTGAAAGCTAGGTCAATTTCTATAGAAAAAGTTGAAAGTTAGGTAAATCTTTATATAAAAAGTTGAAAGTTAGGTCAATCTTTATAGAAAAAGTTGAAAGCTAGGTCAATTTCTATAGAAAAAGTTGAAAGTTAGGTCAATCTTTATAGAAAAAGTTGAAAGCTAGGTCAATCTCTGTAGAAAAAGTTGAAAGTTAGGGTCAATCTTCATAGAAAAAATTGAAACCCATTTATGATAATTTCGAGATGCGGTTGTTTCTCACACATGGCCGCTGGAAGAATTCCTTCCCTTAAGTCAAGTGTCCAAAGAGCCTTCTACTTTGAAAATGCATAAAAATCGAAAATTTTTACTAGTATGTACAATTTAAAGTAGATAAATCAGTTTATATATATATATTTAACAAAGGTTAACCCTAATCCTAACCCCTAACCCTATCTGTCTGTCTGATACAGATTTTGAACACGTTATTTCTCCCATACCCATTCTCGGATCAAGCTGAAATTCTACTTCATTATTTCTTGTATCTATCAAAACACGAACTAGTCAATTAATTATTGGCAATTAATTATTTTATTTGATACCAGAAGGGAAATTAATACTTAAGTATTTAGAGATATGACTACATATGTGTGGTTATGTCCTCTTATATAATTGTACATGTTATTTCTTCGACACCCATTCTCGGATCAAGTTTAAGCTAAAAATAATTATTCATTTTAAATAACAAAACATTAATCGATTTAAAAATCAAGCAATTAGTCAATTAATTATTGGTAATTAATCGATTTCTTGGAAATCGAAAAAAGGAAATAAATGAGTTATGGTTATTTTAGATCTACTACAAGATTTAGTCAAAATAATTGATACAATTACACTTTATATAAGCATTTTTAACAATATTTTTTAAAAATACCTCTACTCAGCTCTGTGAAGTCCCTCTGGATGGGCGAAGGGTTGTCAAAAACTGGACATGGATCTCGAAAACGGCTTTAACGATTTTCTTTAAAATCCCACAGTTGCTGTATAGCAGGCATGTCAAACACAGCGTTCGGGGGCCGCATGCGGCCCGCGACCACTTTGCATGCGGCCCGCTTGACCACCTAAAAATGATCAAAAAAATGTTTAACTATTACGCCTGAAAAAAAGGGATGACAAGCGACTTGAACACTAGTTTTTGTTGATTGAGTCTGCAGTGAAAGCCAGCTACATTTTGTCAAACTTAATTGCAAGCCATAGCAAATCATTTAGTGAAGGGGATTTTATGAAGGAGTTTGCCGAATTAATTTGTCCAGAAAAGGTTCAAAGAAATAGCGTTAACTAGGAACACTGTGGCAGATTGAATAAATGACATGTCAGTCAGCTTGTGTGAACAATTAAAGAACAAAATAGTTGATTTTGAATTCTTTTCGTTAGCTCTAGATGAGTCCATTGATGTAACGGGTGTAGCGAGGATGTTTTTGAGAAATAACAGGGGGGGATATTCCAGTACAATTTACCTTTGGTCAAGCCAGCTAGTTTATCAACGAATGGCGCACCAACCATTAGGAAATGGTTTTGATACAAGGCTACTTGCACAAATAAGAGAGACTAATGCTTATTTTAAATTTGCTAATTTTCAGTACATCATTCACCAGTACATCATTCACCAGTACATCATTCACCAGTGCATCACGCACAAAGCAATTACAATTCTTACATGTCATAGACCGGTTTCAGTCACAATTGTATTCGTGCCCGTGGCTTCAATCATCGCCAATTTTCAATGTTTCTGTGAACCTGTTGAGTATTTCCAAACTGATGAATGGGTTCAGGATTTGGCATTTGCAGTTGATCTCAATGGTCACCTGTAAGACTTTAACTTGAAACTTCAAAGTAAAGACAAAATTGTCACAACTGCGTGTGATCATGTGAAATGCTTTCATGCAAAGTTATGACTGTGGATAAATGAAATATGAAAACCTGCTTCATTTCTCAACGTGTCAGGAAGTAAATACGATTGCAACATTTGGTAAATAAGTAATACACCTGGAAATGTTAGTAGATGCTTTCAATGACCGTGTTCGTGACTTCGTTTCATAGGAGCAAGAATTTTCGTTGTTTGTATCTCCATTTTCATTTGCTTCTGAAGATGCTGCTGGGAATGTGCAACTAGAGCAGATAGAATTGCAGTCAGATAATTTGTTGAAAGCGAAGTAGATAGAAGTGGCTGTACCAAAGTTTTACAGTTATTTACCTGAACGTTACGTTGAGTTGCGGAAATTCGCAGCCAGAATTCCAGCTATGTTTGCAAGCACTGATCTCTGTGACTGTGAACAGTTCTTTTCTATAATGAAAGCTACAATAATTACCTCACCTTTCGAGATTATCTGATCAAAATGTGTCATCAGTGATGAAAGTGTCAGTGGTAAACAAACTTCAACATGACAATAAATTTGTATCCCAGAAAAGTGTCAGACATTAGGACAAAGACAAAAAGGCGTAATCAGTAACTTTTAATAACCAAATTATACTACAAATTTAGCTAAGGGACAGGTATGCCATTATTTATTGTATTCTATTGTATTGTTTCTAATTTACATAAAACTAGTAGGATGTTTTACAACTGATTTTTGGCTGCGGCCCCTCAGGTCATAGTTAGTATTTATGCGGCCCATACACCTTAATGAGTTTGACATGCCTGCTGTATAGGGCTATATGGAAAATAATTATAATAATAATTTTTCAAAATAAAAAAAAGGTAAATTTAACTTTGGCTAAAGAACGAGAAAATATTTATCTTCGGGTATTTCCGCATTCCTTGAATAGTTTAATAAATTAACTTCAGGAAAATTGTGCGCATCGTCTTCTAAGTCTAGATCTAGAGGCCTATCATTCGATGATTGGAATATTATAAAGTCTTGTAATTCAATACAATAACCAGGAGTCTTTCTCAGGAGCGAAGGGAGGGAAATGGGGCGGGGTAAAAATGTTCCATTGTTTTTTAATCTAACATTCATTTGTTATTAAGAGGAAAACACTCGCCCTACGAGCTGTATACAGGAGACATTGACTTACTAATCAAAGTAGTTAGAATGTTTTTCTTGTTTATATTTTGACTTATGACTTTTTTCTGGGAAATAAAAACAAAAACTGCTAACACTGAGATTATATGAGTTGTAAGTGTTCCCTTTAGCCACAAGTTTTGTTTCGTTCCCTAATTTGGCAGAGAGGTTTTAAAATGGCGTACTTGTGGAAAACAACTTTTCTCTCAACAAAGTATCAAGGACATTAATTCAGCTTAGACCAAAACTTTATCAGTCAAGTACTATTTCATTTCTATCCCTTGTTAGAGATATCAATAAAAATAAGTCATTACCAATAGTTAATTAATTAACTATTGTTTTTTTTTAATTGATTCTTGGTTTTTTTTTCGGATAAAAAAAATAATTATGCAAACTTTCAGCTTGACCCGAGATTGGATGTGTACAAACTTTTTACAAGACAGAAAGACAGAGATGAAATAAGCCTTGTAAAACCATCGCACCTAAGCTTTGCAAGCTCTAAAATGTGAAATTGCATTATCAAATCAACAGAATGTAAAGGCTTTAGCCCTTGTCGTACACAACTGCACAGTACTGTGCTACTGCATTGTCATTCTGTCCAGTACACTGCAATCGAAGAAGCTTGAAGTTTTCATGCCCAATTACGTGACACTATCCACGTCAGGGGGGAGGGGAGGGGTTCAATACGATTTTGTTCCCACTTCACGACTGAGCCCCATTGAAAGCATGAGTGTACATATTGAGATGGAAGGTGTCTGACTTAGACAAACTCTCAGAACGTTCATTAAAAGTAGAAAAGTCTCTCATTAACATGTTTCACAGCGGAGACCCGTGGGCGTATACATTCTGGCTTTGTTGTGTCATTGCCAGTAACACAATACAAAAATAGACAATGGAATATATATATATATATATATATATATATATAATTACAATTTGACAAGAAAGTGTATTGGTCACTGATGGTCAGTCGTGCTCACGGAAATACAACAAAATACTATGTATACCAGGGATCTACTATTTGCTAACATAGGGCTATTATTATCCTTAAAATACTTCCCAGAGTACCAATATAGATCTTATCGACTTGAAATGTTTTCTAGAGTGGCTTTGTTGTAGAATTTTATTTTTAAACATATTTCTAAAGTACGAATTTACTTTTATAGTGATTTCGAAGAATGATTTTAATTTTTAACATGATGTCAAAGTCTTCTCATTATTGCAAAGAGTCGCGAGAAAGTTACATTCTATATAACAGATGAGTAACACTAAATGGTTTTTAACTTCTGTTTTACAAATGATGTTATATACAACGGCTACATTTACAAAACTTAAAGATTTCAAGATGATTGAGTAGTACTTGCATCAAATCTATGTACGTTCTAAGATTTTATGTATTATAAGATATATATAGAAATGGAAATGTCATTATGCGAATAAGTTATACCATAGATTTATATATATATATATATATATATATATATATATATATATATATATATATATATATATATAATATATTGTCTATGGTAATACAAAGTATTTTGAATATTGGTATATGTAGAATTAGATACAAAACGATATATTGATTTAATGATAGAAAACAAAAGAGTTCCTTGAGGAAATTAAAACTTCTATTTCAAATACAATGAAGACAACAGCGCACTATATCTTCGTTAAACAAAATCCAGAACGTTTGATTCGCAGTTGTAATGCTTTCTATTCAAACATGGTTTTAACATACATACTCTACATACAGAATTCAATGAAAAAACAAAAAGCTACTTTTCCGAAAATTAAAAATAAGCGAAGCAGACATGGACAGTAGCGGTCATTTCATTGAAATACTTAATACATCAATATTATAGTTTTAATAAGTAGGTATTCATAATTAAAAAATAAATGAAAGGAAATAGCCTTTTCAAAACAATAAAAATGGTATTTTAACAATTATCTAAATAGATAATTAATTAATTATGAAATAAATACGCTTTTTCCTAACCAGTAAAAAAAAGTTAATAAACAATTTTTAATAATTTGTTCCAAATAGATATATATGTGATGGCTGCCTGTTAATGTGGTATGCGCTCTGGACTATCGTCTCGAAGGTCCCGGGTTCGAGCCCCGCCATCCGCCATCCCCCGCCGTCCTGCGGGAGGTTTGGGCTTGGACATAATAATCTTCATACTGAAGGAGCGTCTGAAACATGTTAAACCCTAAATCTAAATATAACCTAGATAAATTGATGTGTATCTATGTATTGACAGAGTGTCTACACGATCTAGAAGTTTGCACTAAATCTGCGGGACAAAACGTTTTCATTTCTAACGTCAACCAAAAAAAAAAAAAGGTGTCAAGTTCAAAAGAAACTGTGTGTTGACTTTTCGTCCCATTTGACTGCTCAGACCATCAGCGGAGGCTCGTTAGGGTTTTGTTTTCAAATCGAGGCTGTCTAAAAGGGAAAGCTTGGCTGAAAGTCAATGAGAAAGTGGTGCATGGATTGATGGGTCTCTTAGACTTGAATTTGGTAAGTCTAAAGGATAGTGAAATGTTTTTGTAATGTTTTTTTTCAGACAATTTAAAGATAGATGTGTATTGCATGCCGGTAAATAAATAAAAATTCAATTTATTTTCAATGTCTCTTTCTTAGATCAGTAGTGGAACTGAAACCAAATGAAATAAGTTTAAAAAAAAAATGATCTTCATGTCGAAGTAAGAACCCGAAATAATTTTATATGGCTTAAAAGTTTTTTTTTTTTTTTTTTTTTTTTTAAATAAAGATTTTTTAGACCAAGTCCAAACCACAAACAGCTGCGCGGGTTCAGTCACTGCACCATTGTCATCCCATGCCGAGCTCATGATCAGCTAGCCATCTTTAATACAAACATTCGGATCGAATCAAAATAATTTTATCACCAAATGAATTTCATTCGAATCCTAAATCTTTTTTCGCCTTTTATCTCTACCCTTAATTACACTAAACTCAAACACGCACACATACACAAAGTTTAGAATATCTTGCACCAAACCTACAAAATTTCTAAGGGATTTAAGCTGTTTGTATGCAAGTTATACAACGGACATCAAGTGTGCACATATATGTCAACCAATACATCATTCTGTAAACTATTTTGTTTAAGCATTAATTTATATCATGGGCGTAGCCGATGGTTTAACCCTGCCCCAGATTTATTTTTTTTCGTTAAAAACCCCATTTCAATATAAGACTAAAGCATACAAGTCACCAGATTTTATGAGTGTACCCAAGAGACGTTTTGAGTTTAAAACCCCCTCCAGCGAGTTTTGAAACTAAAAACCAACTCTTCAATATAACACTAAAGCAAACTTCAGTCACAAAATTCTTTGAGCGTAGCCAAAGGGAATTTGATTTTAAAAGCCCTCTTCAAAGAGTTTTGATGTTAAAAACTCCCTCTTCAATTTTATACTAAAGCAAACTACTGTCACTAAATTCTAAGAGTGTAGCTATGAGAGTTTTTGAGTTTGTAAAAAAACAAACTCCAGATATTTTTTTATTTAAAACCCCCCAACAGATGGTTCTAACGATGAAACTTTTCGATATAAAATCTAAAGCAAACTACAGTCACCGAATTCAATGAGCGCAGCCTAGAGGGGGTTACACATTTCTCCCAGTTGCTTGGCTTCAGTTATAAAGTGCAGTAAATAGCAGATTTGGTTTTGATTTTAAAATTTTGTAATAGCAGTATTAAGCAGTGTAGATACCTTAGAATCTGCAATTTGTTTCTTTAAATTACCGGAATAATGCTTGGCGTCAAGGCTCTCACAACGCCTTGGCTTGCAAGACAGGGTGTCCACTGTCTTTCCACTAACTCCAGGGAGAACCTATTGTAGGGTACCTTAAACGTCTTCCGAAAGAATAAATGGGTCGAAATGTATTAAATGTATATATATATACACCATGAGCGTAGTCAGGGGGGGTTTGGGGTTCAAATTTAATTTAATGAATTTAATGACTGATTTTTGCTTTGATTTTACTTAGTTTAGGTAAACCCCCTCTTCAATATAAAAAAAAGCAAATTACAAACTCAAAATTCTATTAGCGTAGCCTAAAGGGGATTTGAGTTTTAACCCCCCTTCTGCGGGGTTTGAAGCTAAAAAATACCTCTTTAATATAAAAAAAAAAGCAAAATACGCACTTAAGATGCTATGAGCGTTGCCCAATGGGTTTTGAGTTTCCCCCCCCCCCAAGCGGGGTTTGGCTAAAAAAATACCTCTTCAATATAAAAATAAAAGCAAATTACAAACTCAAAATTCTATGTAGCCCAATGGGTTTTGAGTTCAAACCCCCGGCCAGCGGTGTTTGAAGCCAAAAAATACCTCTTCAATTTAAAAACAAACTACGCACTTAAAGGGGGTTTGTAACTAAAAAAAAACCTCAGAGGGGTTTGATGCTAAAAAAAAACCTCTTCAAAATAAAAAAAAAAGCAAATTACACACTAAAATTCTTTGAGCCTAGCCACGCCAACGAGGGTTTTGAGTTTAAACCCCCTTCCTCCAGATGGCTTTTCCCCTCTAGATGGTTTTGAGTTTAAAATCCCCCTACAGAGAGTTTTGAGTTTAAAATCCCCCTACAGAGAGTTTTGAGGTTGAAAACCTCTTTCTTCAATATTATTATAAAGCAAACTACTATCACCAAATTCTATGACCGTAGCTAAATGGGGTTTTGGATTTAAAAAAAAACAGATGATTTTGACGATAAAACTTCCTTTTTCGATATAAGACATCCCAATACAACTTGGCGCCACACTTTCATGTAGGTCCTAAGACAGGTGGGAAGTCAGTGACAGATTTTTGTGGAAACAACTTGCCGAAAATGCGCCGCACGGTGCGGGAGGGTCTAGGTCAGTAAAAATAGCACATTAAGTTTTTGAAATAAAACTTTTTAATAGCAGGATAATGTTAAGTAGATACCTCAGTATATGCATTTTGTTGGCTTTCAGTACCGGAAATAATGCTTGGCGGTGGGGCTCCGCCCCGAGTTGGGGAGCTTCTAGCGCTCCCCCAGACCCTCTTGCTAGCAAGGGCGGGGTATCTACAATTTTTCCACTAACTTCAGGAAGAACATATTCTAGGGCACAATAAACCTCTTCCGAAAGAATGAAGGGTCAGAATGTAATAAAGATTAATTATGTACACACACAAAAACATACATATACATTTTTTTTTTCGCGGGTGGGGGGGCTGGGGGGAGAAGGACAAAATCCCTCCAACCCCTCCCCCCGAAAAAAATCCTGGCTACGCCCATGATACACACACACACATCTAAATCTATTTGACATGTTTTGTTTATTTGACGTTGTTGTTGTAGAGTTGGAAGCTGGTAGGTAACGTGATTTTCCACAAGCGAATTATTTTTTTGCAATTTTAATTTTTTAAAAATTGTTTTTATAAAATATGTGTTGTGGTATGAATATTTTTGCAAAGCTCTTCTTTTCCAGAAGACATGGGTCAACAAGGTTCTCGTGAAACTGGTCAGCATGGTTTTCGATCTAATGGTCATCAGTCAACAAATAAATGTTACCCATCCCAGTGTAATGGCTCTCAAGAGTGGCCCCGATGGGCCACAGGGCTCACTCAAGGTTTGCCTCAAGATGGTGACCGTGGTTTGTTTCGGGGGGAGTTCATTTTAGTACAGGCCCCACAAACCGTCGGACATAATGTCGAGACTCACCCACAGTGTCTGCAGATCTACAGAAATCAATATCGTAAGTATGACAATTTAATTTCTTTTGTAGGATGTCACTTTATGTTTATAGATATACTAAACAATGTAATAGATAGACTTAATGTAATAGATATACTAAACAATGTAATAGATAGACTTAAACAATGTAATAGACAGACTAAACAATGTAATATACTAAACAATGTAATAGATAGACTAAAGAATGTAATAGATATACTAAACAATGTAATAGATAGACTAAACAATGTAATAGATATACTAACCAATGTAATAGATATACTTAAACAATGTAATAGATAGATTAAACAATGTAATAGATATACTAACCAATGTAATAGATAGACTAAACAATGTAATAGATAGACTAAACAATGTAATTGATAGACTAAACAATGTAATAGACTAAAGAATGTATTAGATAGACTAAACAATGTAATAGATAGACCCAAACAATGTAATAGATAGACTAAACAATGTAATAGATAGACTTAAACAATATAATAGATAGACTTAAATAATGTAATAGACTTAAACAATCTTGACAAGATGGCTGCTCCCTGTTTACAGTTATCATAGATGAGTTAAATTTTCGTTTTGTCGTATATAAACCAAATAAAATTCCTTTAAAAAGCTATTCAACTAATAAATTAATATCTTTAAATTATAGATTTAACTTAATTCAGCATTATTTCCACTAATTAATTCAAATTAACAACTCTTAGTTGCGGACTATTTTGTCTCACTAATCAACTAATCCTTATGCCTTATAATTATATTTAATATTATTTAGTCTATATTTATTTTTATATTCTTAGATTTTAGATCTAGTCAGTCTTAGACTTAGACTTTAATTAAGGCCTTAGATCTACTAATCATCTATAAATCAAATAAGAACATAAAACTAAAATGTTATTTAACCTTGGTTAGGCCAATAATAGAATATGCATCCACTGTGTGGGACCCCTCAACTCAAGAAAACATTAAGAAACTGGAACAAACACAAAATAGAGCAGTGAGATTCATAACAAACGAATATTCACATTTGACTAGGGTAACACCATTAGTAAAATCACTAAATTTAGAAAGCCTTCAGGACAGAAGACTCAAAAGTAAAGTAGCAATTATACATAAAACACTGAACCATAATCTTCAAATACAAAAACAAAATTTAATAAAATACTCTGAAAGACACAAAAATAAAGGCACATTCCTCGTCCCATATGCTAGGACAAATTTGTACAAATACTCCTTCTTCCCTAGTGCTATTAGAGCATGGAATGGGTTGCCTGAGCTAGCCAGAAAAACCAGTGACTTGGCAGAATTTAAGTCATTGGTTAATATGCATGACTAAATGCATGACGCGTAGGACGTAATCATCTTCTTTTTTGAAGTAACGTCTGTATTATATAAGATAAGATAAGATAAGAAATACTACTAATTATAAACTAATAGTAATACTCTATATAGTTAGTTAAAGTTAGTTAAACACATAAATATATTGATCTACAATTAGATCTAGATCTTGAATTAGATCTGGATCTAGTCTAGGTCTATATTTTGAATAAACCATTTGATTGTCATTGTAAATTAGCTATCACTTTAGACTTAGACTTAGCTTAGGCCATCTTAGGCATTTTTAACCTTAAACTAGATTTAGACTAGACCTTTTAAAACTAAAATCAACAACAGTCATCATAAAATTGCTCTGGCTATTTATCCTAATAATTACTAAATACACACTAGCTGAACACAGAACTAGATCTACCTCAGTCAACACTAAACTTAAAAAGGAAACAACAGTCATAATCAATCATCACACTTTAGATCAATGCAACTTCAAAAATAACCTAACATACACATCCATAACATTAAAGAAGATTACCCATCACAAATGGAAGTTCTCAATCAGACACAGAAGAAATAAATACCTTTCACTGTTAATATTAATAGCAGGAGATGTAGAGTCAAATCCAGGGCCTAGATCTAAAGATAGATGCAACATCTGCAAAAAAGTATGCACCATGAAACAGAAAGCCATTCAATGTGACACCTGCGATGAATGGTACCATGCATCATGTCTCCATATGAATACACCTGTGTATTATGCCTTAGGCAACAAAGATGCATCATGGCACTGTGTACCGTGTGGGTTACCTCAGTTTACATCAGGACTGTTTGATTCCTTTGATGCGGACACTTCTAACCCATACAACATCCTAAACACCATCCCAAAACCAACTCACCAACCACTAGCCAGATCCACTCCTGTTAAACCTAAATCTACTAAAATTAATACAACAGCCTCACTAAACAAACCTCCTAAAGAAGTAATACCAAAATACCTTAAAACCTTAGTAATAAATTTTCAAAGCATTAGGAACAAAACAGCAGACTTAGAAATTTTATTAGAATGTGAGAAACCAGACATAATTGCAGGAACAGAAACTTGGCTACATCCTGAAATTTATAATGCTAAAATTTTCAATAGTAATTATGAAATTTTTAGAAAAGATAGGGCTGATAATCATGGAGGAGTTCTTTTAGCAATAAAAAACACTCTTATAGCAGAAGAAATTACCTTACCTAACTCAAAAAACATAGAATTTACATTTTGTAAAATTAATACCACCTCAGCATTTACAGACCACCAAATTCTAGTTTAGAATACATGCAGGAACTATGTAATCAGATAACTACACTTAAAGAGACAAATAAAAATGCAGTTTTTTGGATTATGGGTGACTTCAACCTACCTGATATAAATTGGAAAACACTAACCATAGATAAACACCAAAACCTTAAGGACATAAATGAGCTTTTCATAGAAACTTTACACAACCTAAGTTTAGATCAAATCATTAAAAAGCCAACTAGATTAAACAACACATTAGATCTCTTCATAACCAACAGACCTGGATTAGTAGTTGATTATGATATTATCCCTGGTCTATCAGACCATGAGATCATAAAAATACAGTCAGATAAAAGCAGTAACCAATACAAAAACCAAAAGAGAAATCTTACTCTGGAATAAATGTAACCTAACACAACTACACCAAGCTGCATTAAACTTTCAACAAACATTCTTATTAGAAAAAGACATTAACCAAGCGGTCGATGACCTCTGGAATTTAATTAAAAACCATCTTAAAAGCATTATAGAAAATCATATACCAACTAAATACACATCAAACAAAATAAATAAATGCTGGTTTAATAATAGACTAAAGAAGCTTTGTAAACAGAAGGAAAACCTGTATAGAAAATTTAAAGAAACCAAGGCAGAAAGAGTTTACAAAAAGTATATAAAAATTAAACACCTAACCCAAAAAGTAAGCAGACAGCTGCAGAGTGAATACATAAACAATGTAATATCTAAAGATAACAACAAAAACCTATGGTCATACATTAAGTCTAAGAAAATGGAAACAACAGGCATAGCGCCATTAAAAGGTGAACATAACATTATGCATAATGATAATGAAACTAAAGCAAACATCCTAAACAAATACTTTGCATCAGCATTTTCAGCCCCAGAAGACAAAGACATATTTCTTAATTTGAACCAAGTAGACAACATAGAAGATTTAGTAGTACAAGAAAATGGAATTAAAAAACTATTAGCCAACACCAAACCAAATAAAGCGTCTGGACCTGATGGTATTCCAGCTAGATTACTCAAAGAACTAAGCAATGAGCTAGCCCCAGTTTTCAAAATACTCTTTCAGGCATCGCTTAACCAGGGCAGAGTACCAAAGGACTGGAAAGAAGCTAATGTCACCCCCCTATTTAAAAAAGGAGAAAAATCTGATCCAGGAAACTACAGACCAGTATCACTTACCAGCATCACATGTAAAATACTAGAACACATAATATGTAGCAATATCATAAACCACTTAGACAAACATAATGTCCTCACCCCATACCAACATGGCTTTAGGAAATATAGATCATGTGAAACACAACTAATAGGACTAATTGATGATTTTTCAAAAGGTTTAGATAATAATGAACAAATAGATGCTATCTTACTAGATTTTTCCAAGGCTTTTGACAAAGTTCACCACCATAGTTTCCTTGAAAAATTAAAATATTTCGGCATTAACGGTCCACTGCATCAGTGGATTAAAGATTTTCTGATAGGGAGAGAACAAACTGTAATAATAAATGGCTCTAAATCAACACCAATAACAGTAAACTCAGGTGTACCTCAAGGAACAGTCTTGGGTCCACTACTATTTTTAATTTACATAAATGATTTACCAAATTGCATTAGTTCAGGAACAAAAGTCAGATTATTTGCAGACGATTGCATAATATATAGAACAATAAAAACAAAACAAGACACATATTTTACAAAGAGAATTAGATGAATTACAGAAATGGAAATCAAATTGGAGCATGTCTTTCCACCCAGAAAAATGTCAGTTGTTAAGAGTAACAAAAAAACTAAAACAAATTAATTCCACTTATCTTATTCATGGCAAACCAGTAACACAGACTAAAAACTCAAAATACCTAGGTGTTATAATAAATAAAAAACTGTTTTGGAATCCACATATTGATGAAACTATAAAAAAAATCCAACAAAGCATTAGGGTTTATTAAAAGAAATTTTTATAAATCAAATAAGAACATAAAACTAAAATGTTATTTAACCTTGGTTAGGCCAATAATAGAATATGCATCCACCGTTTGGGACCCCTCAACTCAAGAAAACATTAAGAAACTGGAACAAACACAAAATAGAGCAGTAAGATTCATAACAAACGAATATTCACATTTGACTAGGGTAACACCATTAGTAAAATCACTAAATTTAGAAAGCCTTCAGGACAGAAGACTCAAAAGTAAAGTAGCAATTATACATAAAACACTGAACCATAATCTTCAAATACAAAAACAAAATTTAATAAAATACTCTGAAAGACACAAAAATAAAGGCACATTCCTCGTCCCATATGCTAGGACAAATTTGTACAAATACTCCTTCTTCCCTAGTGCTATTAGAGCATGGAATGGGTTGCCTGAGCTAGCCAGAGAAACCAGTGACTTGGTAGAATTTAAGTCATTGGTTAATATGCATGACTAAATGCATGACGCGTAGGACGTAATCATCTTCTTTTTTGAAGTAACGTCTGTATTATATAAGATAAGAAGATAATAGATAGACTAAACAATGTAATAGATAGACTAAACAATGTAATAGATAGATTAAACAATGTAATAGATAGACTTAAACAATGTAATAGATAGACTTAAACAATGTAATATATAGACTTAATTAATGTAATAGACTTAAACAATGTAATAAATAGACTTAAGCAATGTAATAGATAGACTAACACTAAACTCTATTAAAGACGCGATAGTGAAAGATCACTGTTTTAAAATAAAAAATAACTTTGTGCTATGAGTATGATTTTTTAAGTGCTACAAACATTATACAAACTATTTGATCTATTATATATTGTACACAAACTCATATTCAGCATCCTGATATATCCTCCGATGGGTTAGTTTCATGTTTCAGTAATATCAGCATTAATATGAGAAACTAGGAAGTCAAAACTAACAACAACTACAATCCATACACAATAGATGGAGGGGTGAAAGTGCTGCCGATGTGATTGTATTGTTTTGTCTTTGTTATTACTGTTACTAAGTTAGAAACGACAGAGTGAGTATTCAATCTCTGGCGGTGCCAGGGTCGAGTCTGAAACAAAATTCATTGTAGTCCCTTTATCCGTGTCCATTAAGAAGTTATTACATTGTTAAAACTGTCAGTATTGAATGAAGGGATTGTTAGGAAGATATAGTTCAGTGTTGGCTGGTTTAACCGATTAACTGATCATCTAAATCTAATTGAAGATTGGCCTCCAAACAATGAGGTTGAAAGGCCAATTTAAGATGCAATGCCTATGAAAGAAATCTTTTCTTTTAGTAAAGTGTCAAAAGCTGCGTCCTCTCAAAGGGGAGGGGGATGACTTCCTGAGAGAGTTCAGGGGCAATTTTTTTTTTTAATTATCAATCTCTGTTTGAATACAGAGGCGTAGTTAGCAGTGTTCGGGTGGTTCTTCTCGCCTAAAGCGCTTGATTGAAACTCGCTAGAGCGTTTTAGAAGCCGTTAATATTGCTAAGGGTAAATTTTCAAAATTTTATGAAGGAACTCTTGAGACATCGACTAGTACAGATTAAAATTGTACTCGATCTGAAACAGGGTTGTTAGTTGCTATGCAGTTTTTTTTTTAATGTTGTGCCTTGTGTTTTGGGTCGAAAGCATGAGCTCAGATTTGGTGAGAGAGAAGTTATTGGACCACAAGAACAAGATGTTAGGTAAAAAGGTGAAGAGTCCGTATTAAAACGCAAGAGCGAGAGAGAGAGAGAGACAGAGAGTGAGAGAGACAGAGAGAGTGAGAGAGACAGAGAGAGTGAGAGAGACAGAGAGAGTGAGAGAGACAGAGAGAGTGAGAGAGACAGAGAGAGTGAGAGAGACAGAGAGAGTGAGAGAGACAGAGAGAGTGAGAGAGACAGAGAGAGTGAGAGAGACAGAGAGAGTGAGAGAGACAGAGAGAGTGAGAGAGACAGAGAGCGTGAGAGAGACAGAGAGAGTGAGAGAGACAGAGTGAGTGAGAGAGACAGAGAGCGTGAGAGAGACGGAGACAGAGAGAGTGAGAGAGACAGAGAGAGTGAGAGAGACAGAGAGCGTGAGAGAGACGGAGAGAGAGAGTGAGAGAGACAGAGAGAGTGAGAGAGACAGAGAGCGTGAGAGAGACGGAGAGAGAGAGAGAGACAGAGACAGAGAGAGTGAGAGAGACGGAGAGAGAGAGAGAGAGACAGAGAGAGTGAGAGAGACGGAGAGAGAGAGACAGAGAGAGTGAGAGAGACGGAGACAGAGAGAGAGAGACAGAGAGAGTGAGAGAGACGGAGACAGAGAGAGAGAGAGAGAGAGAGAGACAGAGAGAGTGAAAGAGACGGAGAGAGAGAGACAGAGAGAGAGAGAGAGACGGAGAGAGAGAGAGACAGAGAGAGTGAAAGAGACGGAGAGAGAGAGACGGAGAGAGTGAGAGAGAGACAGAGAGAGTGAGAGAGACGGAGACAGAGAGAGAGAGAGACAGAGAGAGTGAGAGAGACGGAGACAGAGAGAGAGAGAGACGGAGACAGAGAGAGTGAGAGAGACAGAGAGCGTGAGAGAGACAGATAGAGTAAGACATACGGAGAGAGTAAGACATACGGAGAGAGTGAGAGAGACAGAGAAACACAGCGAGTTAAAGAAGTGAATGTATTTTTCATTCTACCAGATTGTTTAAGATATAATAACCCAACTGAATCAACTTTATCATTTGACTGAAAAATTCGCCTTCCCAACTATTGAATCCTCAGATCGAAATCAATCTCATTACAATGGTTATTTAGAAGCCTCCGAGCCGAGCTCTTAAGTAAAAAAAATATCGTCTACAATTCAATTCATTTTTTCACCCACCGCCCATTTTCTCTATATAAAGTCCACAAGCATTCTATTCCGAGACAAGGTCATCTGTTTCTGTGGCCAAAGATTAACGAGGGTGTCATGTGACTAGCACAATGACCAATCGCGTTGACTTCTCCCCATTACTCAGATTTGCCCTATAAATAGTCCGAAATTCAATATTATGAAAATACGAAATTCGTCTGCAGAATTGGCTGAAGAAATGCTCCAAGTAATAAATAAATGCGAGGCTAAAGCTATGATGGTGCTTCAAATATGAGTGGATAGTCCAGTGGCCTTCTGGAAGTATTTCATCGAAACTAGCCGCTCGCGCGATATGTTCTCTGTGCTAAACGATGAGAAATAGATGAACAGGTTTATGGCTTTGCTACTCAGAAGGACAGAAAAACTTAAATAAATAAAAGTTAGGCCTACATCCATATACTGTTAAATAATCGAGATAGAACTAGATAATAGTTGTATCAATGTTGAATAGGTTTACACCTACAAGTATTTTCTAAATGTACATTCGTACAATGGGAATGGTCAGAGGTAGACGGGAAATACTGAATACCTCATTAACCCTCTGCACTAGCCTTAGAATATACAATGGCCAAACTGTTGGGCCTAAGAAAAGAAACCAAAAAAAAGAGGACATAGACTTTAAGTGCTAAAATTTGTGTTGGGGTAGGGGAGCATTGTAATGGGGGGTTTAAGAGTGTTCCGGGCAAAGTAAACATATATACCAACTATTTAAACCAGTGACTTCCAAAGTGGTCTATCTAGAGTTCTAGACCATCAGAGGTCTACGATGACTTCCAAGGGGTCTACGGGAGTGAAAAAATTAATTGGGGGTCTATGAGATGTAAATAAGAGTCTACAGTAGTGGATCACAATTTAAACAGGTTGAGACTTTAAATTTTATTCCAATTAATGGAATAAACTCATACAAAAATATGATTTGTACCTTTGTTAAAACTGTGAATTTTAACCCTGTTATAATAATTTGATTCAATGCTACTATCTTGTTTCAATGTTACTATCTTCTTTCAATGCTACATTGCTACTATAATGTTTCAATGCTATTATCATGTTTCAATTCAACTATCTTGTTTCAATTCAACTATCTTGTTTCAATTCTACTATCTTGTTTCAATGTTACTATCTTGTTTCAATGTTACTATCATGTTTCAATGCAATTATCATGTTTCAATTCTACTATCTTGTTTCAATGCTACTATCTTGTTTTAATTCTACTATCATGTTTCAAAGCTACTATCTTGTTTCAATGCTAGGCTACTCTCTTGTTTCAATGCTATGCTACTATCTTGTTTCAATGCTACATTGCTACTATCTTGTTTCAATGTTACTATCTTGTTTCAATGCTACTATCTTGTTTCAATGCTAGGCTACTATCTTGTTTCAATGTTACTATCTTGTTTAAAATGCTACTACCTTGTTTCAATGCTAGATTACTATCTTGTTTCAATGTTACTATCTTGTTTAAGTGCTACTATCTGGTTTCAATGCTAAGCTACTATCTTGTTTCAATGCTACATTGCTACTATCTTGTTTCAATGCTACTATCTTGTTTCAATGCTACTATCTTGTTTCAATCCTACTATCTTGTTTCAATGTTACTATCTTGTTTCAATGTTACTATCTTGTTTCAATGTTACTATCTTGTTTTAATGTTACTATCATGTTTCAATTCTACGAAATTGTTTCAATGCTACTATCTTGTTTTAATGTTACTATCTTGTTTCAATGTTACTATTATGTTTCAATTCTACTATCTTGTTTCAATTCTACTATCTTGTTTCAATGCTAAGCTACTATCTTGTTTCAATGTTACTATCTTGTTTCAATGTTACTATCTTGTTTCAATGCTACTATCTTGTTTCAATGCTAAGCTACTATATTGTTTCAATGTTACTATCTTGTTTCAATGTTACTATCTTGTTTCAATGTTACAATCTTGTTTCAATGTTACTATCTTGATTCAATGCAACTATCTTGTTTTAATGCTACTATCATGTTTTAATGCTACTATCATGTTTAAATGTTACTATCTTGTTTCAATGTTACTATCACGTCTCAATTCTACTATCTTGTTTCAATGCTACTATCTTGTTTCAATTCTACTATCTTGTTTCAATGCTACTATCTTGTTTCAATTCTACTATCTTGTTTCAATTCTTCTATCATGTTTCAATGCTACTATCTTGTTTCAATACTAGGCTACTATCTTGTTTCAATGCTAGGCTACTATCTTGTTTAAATTCTTCATTGCTACTATCTTGTTTCAATGTTACTATCTTGTTTCAATGCTACTATCTTGTTTTAATGCTAAGCTACTATCTTATTTCAATGTTACTATCTTTATTCAATGCTACTACCTTGTTTCAATGCTAGACTACTATCTTGTTTCAATGTTACTATCTTGTTTCAATCCTCCTATCTTGTTTCAATGTTACTATCTTGTTTCAATGTTACTATCTTGATTCAATGCAACTATCTTGTTTTAATGCTACTATCATGTTTAAATGTTACTATCTTGTTTCAATGTTACTATCACGTCTCAATTCTACTATCTTGTTTCAATGCTACTATCTTGTTTCAATTCTACTATCTTGTTTCAATGCTACTATCTTGTTTCAATTCTACTATCTTGTTTCAATTCTTCTATCATGTTTCAATGCTACTATCTTGTTTCAATACTAGGCTACTATCTTGTTTCAATGCTAGGCTACTATCTTGTTTAAATTCTTCATTGCTACTATCTTGTTTCAATGTTACTATCTTGTTTCAATGCTACTATCTTGTTTTAATGCTAAGCTACTATCTTATTTCAATGTTACTATCTTTATTCAATGCTACTACCTTGTTTCAATGCTAGACTACTATCTTGTTTCAATGTTACTATCTTGTTTCAATCCTCCTATCTTGTTTCAATGTTACTATCTTGTTTCAATGTTACTATCTTGATTCAATGCAACTATCTTGTTTTAATGCTACTATCATGTTTAAATGTTACTATCTTGTTTCAATGTTACTATCACGTCTCAATTCTACTATCTTGTTTCAATGCTACTATCTTGTTTCAATTCTACTATCTTGTTTCAATGCTACTATCTTGTTTAAATTCTTCATTGCTACTATCTTGTTTCAATGTTACTATCTTGTTTCAATGCTACTACCTTGTTTCAATGCTAGACTACTATCTTGTTTCAATGTTACTATCTTGTTTCAATGCTACTATCTTGTTTCAATCCTCCTATCTTGTTTCAATGTTACTATCTTGTTTCAATGTTACTCTCTTGTTTCAATGTTACTATCTTGTTTCAATGCTACTATCTTGTTTCAATGCTATTATCTTGTTTTAATGCTACTATAATGTTTCAATTCTACTATCTTTTTTCAATGCTACCATCTTGTTTCAATGTTACTATCTTGTTTCAATGTTACTATCTTGTTTCAATGCTACTATCTTGTTTTAATGTTACTATCTTGTTTCAATGTTACTATCATGTTTCAATTCTACTATCTTGTTTCAATTCTACTATCTTGTTTCAATGCTACTATCTAGTTTCAATGCTACTATCTAGTTTCAATGTTACTATCTTGTTTCAATGCTAGGCTACTATCTTGTTTCAATGCCACTATCTTGTTTCAATGCTACTACCTTGTTTCAATGCTATACTACTTTCTTGTTTCAATGTTACTATCTCATTTCAATGCTACTATCTTGTTTCAATCCTCCTATCTTGTTTCAATGTTACTATCTTGTTTCAATGTTACTTTCTTGTTTCAATGCTACTATCTTGTTTCAATGCTATTATCTTGTTTTAATGCAACTATCTTGTTTCAATTCTACTATCTTTTTTCAATGCTACTATCTTGTTTCAATGTTACTATCTTGTTTCAATGCTACTATCTTGTTTTAATTTTACTATCTTGTTTCAATGTTACTATCATGTTTCAATTTTACTATCTTGTTTCAATTCTACTATCATGTTTCAATGCTAGGCTACTATCTTGTTTCAATGTTACTATCTTGTTTCAATACTACTATCTTGTTTCAATGCTAGGCTACTATCTTGTTTCAATGTTACTATCTTGTTTCAATACTACTATCTTGTTTCAATGCTAGGCTACTATCTTGTTTCAATGTTACTATCTTTTTTCAATGCTACTATCTTTTTTCAATGCTACTATCTTGTTTCAATGTTACTATCTTGTTTCAATGTTACTATCTTGTTTCAATTCTACTATCTTGTTTAATCTTATTTTAATGTTTCAATTCTACTAATTTGTTTCAGTGTTACTATCTTGTTTCAATGCTACTATCTTGTTTCAATGCTACCATTTTGTTTCAATGCTACTATCTTGTTTTAATTCTACTATCTTATTTCAATGTTACTATCTTGTTTTATTGCTATTATTTTGTTTCAATGCTAAGCTACTATCTTGTTTCAATGCTACATTGCTACTATCTTGTTTTAATGCTACTATCTTGTTTCAATGCTTTTATCTTGTTTCAATCCTTCTATCTTGTTTCAATGTTACTATCTTGTTTCAATGTTACTATCTTGTTTCAATGTTACTATTATGTTTCAATGCTACTATCTTGTTTCAATGCTACTATCTTCTTTTAATGCTACTACCTTCTTTCAATGCTAGACTACTATCTTGTTTCAATTCTACTATTATTTTTCAATGTTACTATCTTGTTTCAATGCTAGGCTACTATCTTGTTTCAATTCTAGGCTACTATCTTGTTTTAATGCTACATTGCTACTATCTTGTTTTAATGGTACAATATTGTTTCAATGCTACTATCTAGTTTCAATGTTACTATCTTGTTTCAATGTTACTATCTTGTTTCAATTCTACTATCTTGTTTCAATGTTACTATCTTGTTTTAATGCTACTATCTTTATTCTATGCTACTGTCTTGTTTCAATTCTACTATTTTGTTTCAATGTTACTATCTTGTTTCAATGTTACTATCTTGTTTCAATGTTACTATCTTGTTTCAATTCTACTATCTTGTTTCAATGCTACATTGCTACTATCATGTTTCAATGCTACTATCTTGTTTCAATGTTACTATCTTGTTTCAATGTTACTATCTTGTTTTAATGCTACTATCTTTATTCAATGCTACTATCTTGTTTCAATGCTACATTGCTACTATCTTGTTTCAATGTTACTATATTGTTTCAATGTTACTATCTTGTTTCAATGCTACTACCTTGTTTCAATGCTAGACTACTATCTTGTTTCAATGTTACTATCTTGTTTTAATGCTACTATTTTGTTTCAATTCTAGGTTTCTATCTTGTTTCAATGCTACATTGCTACTTTCTTGTTTCAATGTTATGATCTTGTTTCAATGCTACTATCTTGTTTTAATCCTATGCTAATATCTTGATTCAATTATACTATCTTGTTTCAATGCTACTATCTTGTTTCAATGCTACGTTGCTGCTTTCATGTTTCAATGCTACTATCTTGTTTCAATGCTACTATCTTGTTTCAATGCTACTACCTTGTTTCAATGCTAGACTACTATCTTTTTCCAATGTTACTATCTTGTTTTAATGCTACTATTTTGTTTCAATGCTAGGTTGCTATCTTGTTTCAATGCTACATTGCTACTATCTTGTTTCAATGCTACATTGCTACTGTCTTGTTTCAATGTTATGATCTTGTTTCAATGCTACTATCTTGTTTTAATCCTACTATCTTGTTTCAATGTTACTATCATGTTTAAATTTTACTATCTTGTTTCAATGTTACTATCTTGTTTCAATGTTACTATCTTGTTTAAATGTTACTATCTTGTTTCAATGTTACTATCTTGTTTCAATGTTACAATCTTGTTTTAATGCTAGGCTACTATTATGTTTCAATGCTACATTGCTACTGTCTTGTTTCAATGCTACTATCTTGTTTCAATGCTACTATCTTGTTTCCATGCTATTATCTTGTTTTAATGCTACTATCTTGTTTCAATGTTACTATCTTGTTTTAATTCTTCTATCTTGTTTCAATGCTACTATTTTATTTTAATATTACTATCTTGTTTCAATGCTACTATCTTGTTTCAATTCTACTATCTTGTTTCAATGCTACTATCTTGTTTCAATTCTACTATCTTGTTTCAATTCTTCTATCATGTTTCAATGCTACTATCTTGTTTCAATACTAGGCTACTATCTTGTTTCAATGCTAGGCTACTATCTTGTTTAAATTCTTCATTGATACTATCTTGTTTCAATGTTACTATCTTGTTTCAATGTTACTATCTTGTTTCAATGTTACAATCTTGTTTCAATGTTACTATCTTGATTCAATGCAACTATCTTGTTTTAATGCTACTATCATGTTTAAATGTTACTATCTTGTTTCAATGTTACTATCACGTCTCAATTCTACTATCTTGTTTCAATGCTACTATCTTGTTTCAATTCTACTATCTTGTTTCAATGCTACTATCTTGTTTCAATTCTACTATCTTGTTTCAATTCTTCTATCATGTTTCAATGCTACTATCTTGTTTCAATACTAGGCTACTATCTTGTTTCAATGCTAGGCTACTATCTTGTTTAAATTCTTCATTGCTACTATCTTGTTTCAATGTTACTATCTTGTTTCAATGCTACTGTCTTGTTTTAATGCTAAGCTACTATCTTATTTCAATGTTACTATCTTGTTTCAATGCTACTACCTTGTTTCAATGCTAGACTACTATCTTGTTTCAATGTTACTATCTTGTTTCAATGCTACTATCTTGTTTCAATCCTCCTATCTTGTTTCAATGTTTCTATCTTGTTTCAATATTACTCTCTTGTTTCAATGTTACTATCTTGTTTCAATGCTACTATCTTGTTTCAATGCTATTATCTTGTTTTAATGCTACTATAATGTTTCAATTCTACTATCTTTTTTCAATGCTACCATCTTGTTTCAATGTTACTATCTTGTTTCAATGTTACTATCTTGTTTCAATGCTACTATCTTGTTTTAATGTTACTATCTTGTTTCAATGTTACTATCATGTTTCAATTCTACTATCTTGTTTCAATTCTACTATCTTGTTTCAATGCTACTATCTAGTTTCAATGCTACTATCTAGTTTCAATGTTACTATCTTGTTTCAATGCTAGGCTACTATCTTGTTTCAATGCCACTATCTTGTTTCAATGCTACTACCTTGTTTCAATGCTATACTACTTTCTTGTTTCAATGTTACTATCTCATTTCAATGCTACTATCTTGTTTCAATCCTCCTATCTTGTTTCAATGTTACTATCTTGTTTCAATGTTACTTTCTTGTTTCAATGCTACTATCTTGTTTCAATGCTATTATCTTGTTTTAATGCTACTATCTTGTTTCAATGCTTTTATCTTGTTTCAATCCTTCTATCTTGTTTCAATGTTACTATCTTGTTTCAATGTTACTATTATGTTTCAATGCTACTATCTTGTTTCAATGCTACTATCTTCTTTTAATGCTACTACCTTCTTTCAATGCTAGACTACTATCTTATTTCAATTCTACTATTATTTTTCAATGTTACTATCTTGTTTCAATGCTAGGCTACTATCTTGTTTCAATTCTAGGCTACTATCTTGTTTTAATGCTACATTGCTACTATCTTGTTTTAATGGTACAATATTGTTTCAATGCTACTATCTGGTTTCAATGTTACTATCTTGTTTCAATGTTACTATCTTGTTTCAATTCTACTATCTTGTTTCAATGTTACTATCTTGTTTTAATGCTACTATCTTTATTCTATGCTACTATCTTGTTTCAATTCTACTATTTTGTTTCAATGTTACTATCTTGTTTCAATGTTACTATCTTGTTTCAATGTTACTATCTTGTTTCAATTCTACTATCTTGTTTCAATGCTACATTGCTACTATCATGTTTCAATGCTACTATCTTGTTTCAATGTTACTATCTTGTTTCAATGTTACTATCTTGTTTTAATGCTACTATCTTTATTCAATGCTACTATCTTGTTTCAATGCTACATTGCTACTATCTTGTTTCAATGTTACTATATTGTTTCAATGTTACTATCTTGTTTCAATGCTACTACCTTGTTTCAATGCTAGACTACTATCTTGTTTCAATGTTACTATCTTGTTTTAATGCTACTATTTTGTTTCAATTCTAGGTTTCTATCTTGTTTCAATGCTACATTGCTACTTTCTTGTTTCAATGTTATGATCTTGTTTCAATGCTACTATCTTGTTTAAATCCTAGGCTAATATCTTGATTCAATTATACTATCTTGTTTCAATGCTACTATCTTGTTTCAATGCTACGTTGCTGCTTTCATGTTTCAATGCTACTATCTTGTTTCAATGCTACTATCTTGTTTCAATGCTACTACCTTGTTTCAATGCTAGACTACTATCTTTTTCCAATGTTACTATCTTGTTTTAATGCTACTATTTTGTTTCAATGCTAGGTTACTATCTTGTTTCAATGCTACATTGCTACTATCTTGTTTCAATGCTACATTGCTACTGTCTTGTTTCAATGTTATGATCTTGTTTCAATGCTACTATCTTGTTTTAATCCTACTATCTTGTTTCAATGTTACTATCATGTTTAAATTTTACTATCTTGTTTCAATGTTACTATCTTGTTTCAATGTTACTATCTTGTTTAAATGTTACTATCTTGTTTCAATGTTACTATCTTGTTTCAATGTTACAATCTTGTTTTAATGCTAGGCTACTATTATGTTTCAATGCTACATTGCTACTGTCTTGTTTCAATGCTACTATCTTGTTTCAATGCTACTATCTTGTTTCCATGCTATTATCTTGTTTTAATGCTACTATCTTGTTTCAATGTTACTATATTGTTTTAATTCTTCTATCTTGTTTCAATGCTACTATCTTATTTTAATATTACTATCTTGTTTCAATGCTACTATCTTGTTTCAATTCTACTATCTTGTTTTAATGCTACTATCTTGTTTCAATTCTACTATCTTGTTTCAATTCTTCTATCATGTTTCAATGCTACTATCTTGTTTCAATACTAGGCTACTATCTTGTTTCAATGCTAGGCTACTATCTTGTTTAAATTCTTCATTGATACTATCTTGTTTCAATGTTACTATCTTGTTTCAATGCTACTATCTTGTTTTAATGCTAAGCTACTATCTTATTTCAATGTTACTATCTTGTTTCAATGCTACTACCTTGTTTCAATGCTAGACTACTATCTTGTTTCAATGTTACTATCTTGTTTCATGGCTACTATCTTGTTTCAATCCTCCTATCTTGTTTCAATGTTACTATCTTGTTTCAATGTTACTATCTTGATTCAATGCAACTATCTTGTTTTAATGCTACTATCATGTTTAAATGTTACTATCTTGTTTCAATGTTACTATCACGTCTCAATTCTACTATCTTGTTTCAATGCTACTATCTTGTTTCAATTCTACTATCTTGTTTCAATGCTACTATCTTGTTTCAATTCTTCTATCATGTTTCAATGCTACTATCTTGTTTCAATACTAGGCTACTATCTTGTTTCAATGCTAGGCTACTATCTTGTTTAAATTCTTCATTGATACTATCTTATTTCAATGTTACTATCTTGTTTCAATGCTACTATCTTGTTTTAATGCTAAGCTACTATCTTATTTCAATGTTACTATTTTGTTTCAATTCTACTATCTTGTTTCAATTCTTCTATCATGTTTCAATGCTACTATCTTGTTTCAATACTAGGCTACTATCTTGTTTCAATGCTAGGCTACTATCTTGTTTAAATTCTTCATTGATACTATCTTATTTCAATGTTACTATCTTGTTTCAATGCTACTATCTTGTTTCAATGCTATTATCTTGTTTTAATGCTACTATAATGTTTCAATTCTACTATCTTTTTTCAATGCTACCATCTTGTTTCAATGTTACTATCTTGTTTCAATGTTACTATCTTGTTTCAATGCTACTATCTTGTTTCAATGTTACTATCATGTTTTAATTCTACTATCTTGTTTCAATTCTACTATCTTGTTTCAATGCTACTATCTAGTTTCAATGCTACTATCTAGTTTCAATGTTACTATCTTGTTTCAATGCTAGGCTACTATCTTGTTTCAATGCCACTATCTTGTTTCAATGCTACTACCTTGTTTCAATGCTATACTACTTTCTTGTTTCAATAATACTATCTCATTTTAATGCTACTATCTTGTTTCAATCCTCCTATCTTGTTTCAATGTTACTATCTTGTTTCAATTTTACTTTCTTGTTTCAATGCTACTATCTTGTTTCAATGCTATTATCTTGTTTTAATGCAACTATCTTGTTTCAATTCTACTATCTTTTTTTCAATGCTACTATCTTGTTTCAATGTTACTATCTTGTTTCAATGTTACTATCTTGTTTCAATGTTACTATTTTGTTTCAATGTTACTATCTTGTTTCAATGTTACTGACTTGTCTTAATTCTACTATCTTGTTTCAATGTTACTATCTTGTATCAATGCTACTATCTTTATTTAATGCTACTATCTTGTTTCAATTCTACTATCTTGTTTCAATGCTACTATCTTGTTTCAATGCTACTATCTTGTTTCAATTCTACTATTTTGTTTCAATGCTACTATCTTGTTTCAATTCTACTATCTTGTTTAATCTTATTTTAATGTTTCAATTCTACTAATTTGTTTCAGTGTTACTATCTTGTTTCAATGCTACTATCTTGTTTCAATGCTACCATTTTGTTTCAATGCTACTATCTTGTTTTAATTCTACTATCTTGTTTCAATGTTACTATCTTGTTTTATTGCTATTATTTTGTTTCAATGCTAAGCTACTATCTTGTTTCAATGCTACATTGCTACTATCTTGTTTTAATGCTACTATCTTGTTTCAATGCTTTTATCTTGTTTCAATTCTTCTATCTTGTTTCAATGTTACTATCTTGTTTCAATGTTACTATCTTGTTTCAATGTTACTATCTTGTTTCAATGTTACTATAATGTTTCAATGCTACTATCTTGTTTCAATGCTACTATCTTCTTTTAATGCTACTACCTTCTTTCAATGCTAGACTACTATCTTGTTTCAATTCTACTATTATTTTTCAATGTTACTATCTTGTTTCAATGCTAGGCTACTATCTTGTTTCAATGCTACATTGCAACTATCTTGTTTTAATGGTACAATATTGTTTCAATGCTACTATCTGGTTTCAATGTTACTATCTTGTTTCAATGTTACTATCTTGTTTCAATTCTACTATCTTGTTTCAATGTTACTATCTTGTTTTAATGCTACTATCTTTATTCTATGCTACTATCTTGTTTCAATTCTACTATTTTGTTTCAATGTTACTATCTTGTTTCAATGTTACTATCTTGTTTCAATGTTACTATCTTGTTTCAATTCTACTATCTTGTTTCAATGCTACATTGCTACTATCATGTTTCAATGCTACTATCTTGTTTCAATGTTACTATCTTGTTTCAATGTTACTATCTTGTTTTAATGCTACTATCTTTATTTCATGCTACTATCTTGTTTCAATGCTACATTGCTACTATCTTGTTTCAATGTTACTATATTGTTTCAATGTTACTATCTTGTTTCAATGCTACTACCTTGTTTCAATGCTAGACTACTATCTTGTTTCAATGTTACTATCTTGTTTTAATGCTACTATTTTGTTTCAATTCTAGGTTTCTATCTTGTTTCAATGCTACATTGCTACTTTCTTGTTTCAATGTTATGATCTTGTTTCAATGCTACTATCTTGTTTTAATCCTAGGCTACTATCTTGATTCAATTATACTATCTTGTTTCAATGCTACTATCTTGTTTCAATGCTACGTTGCTACTTTCATGTTTCAATGCTACTATCTTGTTTCAATGCTACTATCTTGTTTCAATGCTACTACCTTGTTTCAATGCTAGACTACTATCTTGTTTCAATGTTACTATCTTGTTTCAATGCTACTATCTTGTTTCAATCCTCCTATCTTGTTTCAATGTTACTATCTTGTTTCAATGTTACTCTCTTGTTTCAATGTTACTATCTTGTTTCAATGCTACTATCTTGTTTCAATGCTATTATCTTGTTTTATAGCTACTATAATGTTTCAATTCTACTATCTTTTTTCAATGCTACCATCTTGTTTCAATGTTACTATCTTGTTTCAATGTTACTATCTTGTTTCAATGCTACTATCTTGTTTTAATGTTACTATCTTGTTTCAATGTTACTATCATGTTTCAATTCTACTATCTTGTTTCAATTCTACTATCTTGTTTCAATGCTACTATCTAGTTTCAATGCTACTATCTAGTTTCAATATTACTATCTTGTTTCAATGCTAGGCTACTATCTTGTTTCAATGTTACTTTCTTGTTTCAATGCTACTATCTTGTTTCAATGCTATTATCTTGTTTTAATGCAACTATCTTGTTTCAATTCTACTATCTTTTTTCAATGCTACTATCTTGTTTCAATGTTACTATCTTGTTTCAATGTTACTTTCTTGTTTCAATGCTACTATCTTGTTTCAATGCTATTATCTTGTTTTAATGCAACTATCTTGTTTCAATTCTACTATCTTTTTTCAATGCTACTATCTTGTTTCAATGTTACTATCTTGTTTCAATGTTACTATCATGTTTCAATTTTACTATCTTGTTTCAATTCTACTATCATGTTTCAATGCTAGGCTACTATCTTGTTTCAATGTTACTATCTTGTTTCAATACTACTATCTTGTTTCAATGCTAGGCTACTATCTTGTTTCAATGTTACTATCTTTTTTCAATGCTACTATCTTTTTTCAATGCTACTATCTTGTTTCAATGTTACTATCTTGTTTCAATGCTACCATTTTGTTTCAATGCTACTATCTTGTTTTAATTCTACTATCTTGTTTCAATGTTACTATCTTGTTTTATTGCTATTATTTTGTTTCAATGCTAAGCTACTATCTTGTTTCAATGCTACATTGCTACTATCTTGTTTTAATGCTACTATCTTGTTTCAATGCTTTTATCTTGTTTCAATTCTTCTATCTTGTTTCAATGTTACTATCTTGTTTCAATGTTACTATCTTGTTTCAATGTTACTATCTTGTTTCAATGTTACTATAATGTTTCAATGCTACTATCTTGTTTCAATGCTACTATCTTCTTTTAATGCTACTACCTTCTTTCAATGCTAGACTACTATCTTGTTTCAATTCTACTATTATTTTTCAATGTTACTATCTTGTTTCAATGCTAGGCTACTATCTTGTTTCAATGCTACATTGCAACTATCTTGTTTTAATGGTACAATATTGTTTCAATGCTACTATCTGGTTTCAATGTTACTATCTTGTTTCAATGTTACTATCTTGTTTCAATTCTACTATCTTGTTTCAATGTTACTATCTTGTTTTAATGCTACTATCTTTATTCTATGCTACTATCTTGTTTCAATTCTACTATTTTGTTTCAATGTTACTATCTTGTTTCAATGTTACTATCTTGTTTCAATGTTACTATCTTGTTTCAATTCTACTATCTTGTTTCAATGCTACATTGCTACTATCATGTTTCAATGCTACTATCTTGTTTCAATGTTACTATCTTGTTTCAATGTTACTATCTTGTTTTAATGCTACTATCTTTATTTCATGCTACTATCTTGTTTCAATGCTACATTGCTACTATCTTGTTTCAATGTTACTATATTGTTTCAATGTTACTATCTTGTTTCAATGCTACTACCTTGTTTCAATGCTAGACTACTATCTTGTTTCAATGTTACTATCTTGTTTTAATGCTACTATTTTGTTTCAATTCTAGGTTTCTATCTTGTTTCAATGCTACATTGCTACTTTCTTGTTTCAATGTTATGATCTTGTTTCAATGCTACTATCTTGTTTTAATCCTAGGCTACTATCTTGATTCAATTATACTATCTTGTTTCAATGCTACTATCTTGTTTCAATGCTACGTTGCTACTTTCATGTTTCAATGCTACTATCTTGTTTCAATGCTACTATCTTGTTTCAATGCTACTACCTTGTTTCAATGCTAGACTACTATCTTGTTTCAATGTTACTATCTTGTTTCAATGCTACTATCTTGTTTCAATCCTCCTATCTTGTTTCAATGTTACTATCTTGTTTCAATGTTACTCTCTTGTTTCAATGTTACTATCTTGTTTCAATGCTACTATCTTGTTTCAATGCTATTATCTTGTTTTATAGCTACTATAATGTTTCAATTCTACTATCTTTTTTCAATGCTACCATCTTGTTTCAATGTTACTATCTTGTTTCAATGTTACTATCTTGTTTCAATGCTACTATCTTGTTTTAATGTTACTATCTTGTTTCAATGTTACTATCATGTTTCAATTCTACTATCTTGTTTCAATTCTACTATCTTGTTTCAATGCTACTATCTAGTTTCAATGCTACTATCTAGTTTCAATATTACTATCTTGTTTCAATGCTAGGCTACTATCTTGTTTCAATGTTACTTTCTTGTTTCAATGCTACTATCTTGTTTCAATGCTATTATCTTGTTTTAATGCAACTATCTTGTTTCAATTCTACTATCTTTTTTCAATGCTACTATCTTGTTTCAATGTTACTATCTTGTTTCAATGTTACTTTCTTGTTTCAATGCTACTATCTTGTTTCAATGCTATTATCTTGTTTTAATGCAACTATCTTGTTTCAATTCTACTATCTTTTTTCAATGCTACTATCTTGTTTCAATGTTACTATCTTGTTTCAATGTTACTATCATGTTTCAATTTTACTATCTTGTTTCAATTCTACTATCATGTTTCAATGCTAGGCTACTATCTTGTTTCAATGTTACTATCTTGTTTCAATACTACTATCTTGTTTCAATGCTAGGCTACTATCTTGTTTCAATGTTACTATCTTTTTTCAATGCTACTATCTTTTTTCAATGCTACTATCTTGTTTCAATGTTACTATCTTGTTTCAATGTTACTATTTTGTTTCAATGTTACTATCTTGTTTCAATGTTACTGACTTTTCTTAATTCTACTATCTTGTTTCAATGTTACTATCTTGTATCAATGCTACTATCTTTATTTAATGCTACTATCTTGTTTCAATTCTACTATCTTGTTTTAATGCTACTATATTGTTTCAATGCTACTATCTTGTTTCAATTCTACTATTTTGTTTCAATGCTACTATCTTGTTTCAATTCTACTATCTTGTTTAATCTTATTTTAATGTTTCAATTCTACTAATTTGTTTCAGTGTTACTATCTTGTTTCAATGCTACTATCTTGTTTCAATGCTACCATTTTGTTTCAATGCTACTATCTTGTTTTAATTCTACTATCTTGTTTCACTGTTACTATCAATTTTTATTGCTATTATTTTGTTTCAATGCTAAGCTACTATCTTGTTTCAATGCTACATTGCTACTATCTTGTTTTAATGCTACTATCTTGTTTCAATGCTTTTATCTTGTTTCAATCCTTCTATCTTGTTTCAATGTTACTATCTTGTTTCAATGTTACTATCTTGTTTCAATGTTACTATTATGTTTCAATGCTACTATCTTGTTTCAATGCTACTATCTTCTTTTAATGCTACTACCTTCTTTCAATGCTAGACTACTATCTTGTTTCAATTCTACTATTATTTTTCAATGTTACCATCTTGTTTCAATGCTAGGCTACTATCTTGTTTTAATTCTAGGCTACTATCTTGTTTCAATGCTACATTGCTACTATCTTGTTTTAATGGTACAATATTGTTTCAATGCTACTATCTGGTTTCAATGTTACTATCTTGTTTCAATAATACTATCTTGTTTCAATTCTACTATCTTGTTTCAATGTTACTATCTTGTTTTAATGCTACTATCTTTATTCTATGCTACTATCTTGTTTCAATTCTACTATTTTGTTTCAATGTTACTATCTTGTTTCAATGTTACTATCTTGTTTCAATGTTACTATCTTGTTTCAATTCTACTATCTTGTTTCAATGCTACATTGCTACTATCATGTTTCAATGCTACTATATTGTTTCAATGTTACTATCTTGTTTTAATGTTACTATCATGTTTTAATGCTACTATCTTTATTCCATGCTACTATCTTGTTTCAATGCTACATTGCTACTATCTTGTTTCAATGTTACTATATTGTTTCAATGTTACTATCTTGTTTCAATGCTACTACCTTGTTTTAATGCTAGACTACTATCTTGTTTCAATGTTACTATCTTGTTTTAATGCTACTATTTTGTTTCAATTCTAGGTTTCTATCTTGTTTCAATGCTACATTGCTACTTTCTTGTTTCAATGTTATGATCTTGTTTCAATGCTACTATCTTGTTTTAATCCTAGGCTACTATCTTGATTCAATTATACTATCTTGTTTCAATGCTACTATCTTGTTTCAATGCTACGTTGCTACTTTCATGTTTCAATGCTACTATCTTGTTTCAATGCTACTATCTTGTTTCAATGCTACTACCTTGTTTCAATGCTAGACTACTATCTTTTTTCAATGTTACTATCTTGTTTTAATGCTAGGTTACTATCTTGTTTCAATGCTACATTGCTACTATCTTGTTTCAATGCTACATTGCTACTGTCTTGTTTCAATGTTATGATCTTGTTTCAATGCTACTATCTTGTTTTAATCCTACTATCTTGTTTCAATGTTACTATCTTGTTTAAATTTTACTATCTTGTTTCAATGTTACTATCTTGTTTCAATGTTACTATCTTGTTTAAATGTTACTATCTTGTTTCAATGTTACTATCTTGTTTCAATGTTACAATCTTGTTTCAATGCTAGGCTACTATTATGTTTCAATGCTACATTGCTACTGTCTTGTTTCAATGCTACTATCTTGTTTCAATGCTACTATCTTGTTTCCATGATATTATCTTGTTTTAATGCTACTATCTTGTTTCAATGTTACTATCTTGTTTTAATTCTTCTATCTTGTTTCAATGCTACTATCTTATTTTAATGTTACTATCTTGTTTCAATGCTACTATCTTGTTTTAATTCTACTATCTTGTTTCAATTCTACTATCTTGTTTCAATGCTACTATCTTGTTTCAATTCTACTATCATGTTTCAATGCTACTATCTTGTTATAATGCTACTATCTTATTTCAATTCTACTATCTTGTTTCAATGCTACTATCTTGTTTTAATTCTACTATCTTGTTTCAATGCTACTATCTTGTCTCAATTCTACTATCTTATTTCAATGCTACTATCTTGTTTCAATGGTACTATCTTGTTTCAATGCTACTATCTTGCTTCAATTCTACTATCTTGTCTAAATGCTACTATCTTGTTTTAATTCTACTATCTTGTTTTAATTCTACTATCTTGTTTCAATGCACTTATCTTGTTTCAAGCTACTATCTTGTTTCAATGCTACTATCTTGTTTTAATTCTACTATCTTGTTTCAATGCTACTATCTTGTTTCAATGCTACTATCTTGTTTCAATGCTACTATCTTGTTTCAATGTTACTATCTTGTTTTAATGCTACTATTTTGTTTCAATGCTAGGTTACTATCTTGTTTCAATGCTACATTGCTACTGTCTTGTTTCAATGTTATGATCTTGTTTCAATGCGACTATCTTGTTTTAATCCTACTATCTTGTTTCAATGTTACTATCTTGTTTAAATTTTACTATCTTGTTTCAATGTTACTATCTTGTTTCAATGTTACTATCTTGTTTAAATGTTACTATCTTGTTTCAATGTTACTATCTTGTTTCAATGTTACAATCTTGTTTCAATGCTAGGCTACTATTATGTTTCAATACTACATTGCTACTGTCTTGTTTCAATGCTACTATCTTGTTTCAATGCTACTATCTTGTTTCCATGCTATTATCTTGTTTTAATGCTACTATCTTGTTTCAATGCTACTATTTTTTTTCAATGTTACTATCTTGTTTCAATGTTACTATCTTGTTTCAATGTTACTATCTTGTTTTAATTCTTCTATCTTATTTCAATGCTACTATCTTATTTTAATGTTACTATCTTGTTTCAATGCTACTATCTTGTTTTAATTCTACTATCTTGTTTTAATTCTACTATCTTGTTTCAATGCTACTATCTTGTTTCAATTCTACTATCATGTTTCAATGCTACTATCTTGTTTTAATGCTACTATCTTATTTCAATTCTACTATCTTGTTTAAATGCTACTTTCATTTTTCAATCCTATTATCTTGTTCCAATGCTACTATCTTTTTTCAATACTACTATATTGTTTCAATACTACTTTCTTGTTTCAATACTTCTATCTTGTTTCAATGCTACTATCTTGTTTCAATGCTACTTTTATGTTTTAATTCTACTATTATGTTTCAATGCTTCTATCTTGTTTCAATTCTACTATCTTGTTTCAATTCTACTATCTTGTTTAAATGCTACTATCTTGTTTAAAATCTACTATCTTGTTTCAATTCTACTATCACGTTTCAATTCTACTATCTTGTTTCAATGCTACTATCTTGTTTTAATTCTACTATCTTGTTTCAATGCTTTTATCTTGTCTTAATTCTAATATCTTATTTCAATGCTACTATCTTGTTTCAATGCTACTATCTTGTTTCAATGGTACTATCTTGTTTCAATGCTACTATCTTGCTTCAATTCTACTATCTTGTCTAAATGCTACTATCTTGTTTTAATTCTACTATCTTGTTTTAATTCTACTATCTTGTTTCAATGCACTTATCTTGTTTCAATTCTACTATCTTGTTTCAATGTTACTATCTTGTTTCAATGTTACAATCTTGTTTCAATGCTAGGCTACTATTATGTTTCAATGCTACATTGCTACTGTCTTGTTTCAATGCTACTATCTTGTTTCAATGCTACTATCTTGTTTCCATGCTACTATTTTTTTTCAATGTTACTATCTTGTTTCAATGTTACTATCTTGTTTCAATGTTACTATCTTGTTTCAATGTTACTATCTTGTTTTAATTCTTCTATCTTGTTTCAATGCTACTATCTTATTTTAATGTTACTATCTTGTTTCAATGCTACTATCTTGTTTTAATTCTACTATCTTGTTTCAATTCTACTATCTTGTTTCAATGCTACTATCTTGTTTCAATTCTACTATCATGTTTCAATGCTACTATCTTGTTTTAATGCTACTATCTTATTTCAATTCTACTTTCTTGTTTAAATGCTACTTTCTTTTTTCAATCCTATTATCTTGTTCCAATGCTACTATCTTGTTTCAATACTACTATATTGTTTCAATGCTACTATCTTGTTTCAATGCTACTTTCTTGTTTTAATTCTACTATCTTGTTTTAATGCTTCTATCTTGTTTCAATTCTACTATCTTGTTTCAATTCTACTATCTTGTTTAAATGCTACTATCTTGTTTAAAATCTACTATCTTGTTTCAATTCTACTATCACGTTTCAATTCTACTATCTTGTTTCAATGCTACTATCTTGTTTTAATTCTACTATCTTGTTTCAATGTTACTATCTTGTCTCAATTCTACTATCTTATTTCAATGCTACTATCTTGTTTCAATGGTACTATCTTGTTTCAATGCTACTATCTTGCTTCAATTCTACTATCTTGTCTAAATGCTACTATCTTGTTTTAATTCTACTATCTTGTTTTAATTCTACTATCTTGTTTCAATGCACTTATCTTGTTTCAATGCTACTATCTTGTTTCAATGCTACTATCTTGTTTTAATTCTACTATCTTGTTTCAATGCTACTATCTTGTTTCAATGCTACTATCTTGTTTCAATTCTACTATCTTGTTTTAATGTTATGATCTTGTTTCAATGCTACTATCTTGTTTTAATAGCTTATTTACTTTGACTTAGTTTCCTCCCGCACCGTTGGGTGCATAGGGCGTCATGTGGTCTCCATAGAAACGACATGAAACTAATATTAAACAAGGTCTAATCCACTTAGAAATGTTAACATCGCGGTGTTGATGTGTCTAACCTTGGCTTTCTTTCTTTATTGCCTATGTGCCTTTCATGCAACACAGTTTCAAGTCATGACGTCATGAAACCTTCTAAGTTTGAGGATCATTTGAGATGATGACATTGACAAACTGATAAAATAGATCTAGATTTTAAATACTTTCGAGAAATCAAAGATCAACTTCAGAATAGACTCTCGTAACGGACGAAATATTCACTGAAAGGTCACACAGAGGTTTATGAGTTGATAACAATAGTTCTACTTAGAACAAACAACCGCTCTCAATATGGACGACTGACTTTGTCAACCATTGAACACGTTTTAAGAAGTGTTTTACACAAACCTGCTTTTGATATCATAACGAAACTCATGTAAGCAATAATACTATTCAATTGCATACTGATTTCATATCAAACAAAATAATTACTTACCTTTATTTACTTATTTCTTAGTTTTTTTTATTGATTCATTTTTCTGAGGTACAATAAATAATTCTTTTAGGATTCAACGTGATCCGAGAAAGGCTGTTGCAGATATAACGTATTCAAATATCTGAGGCGATAAAACCCTACATATTTAGGCGTATCTGTGAATACAGAAGGATTAATTGCCCTTGTTAGTGTCAAACAAAATATTTAATGACCAGTAATCGATGCAGGTCCTGTCTAAGCCAATGAATAATTGTGCAAAGTTTGAACTTGATCCGAGACTAGGCGAAGGAACAAACGTTTGACCTGACCAAGCTTTTGAAAACCATCACATCATTGGATAAATAACACCTAAGAAATAGCACCTAATAAATAGCATATAATAAAAAAAAACATCTAATAAATAACAGCTAAAAGATAACATCTAGTAAATAACAGCTAAGAGATAACATCTAGTAAATAACAATTAAGAAATAACATTTAGTAAACAATAGCTAAGAAATAACATGTAATAAAGAACAGTTAAGAAACATCTAATCTCAACTATTCTTCCCAATAGGTCATCATTTTATGAACGCCGCCACTTGCCCTGAAGAAAGTTCAATACACTTCTCTCAAACTGGCAGAAACTTTCCTGGCTATAAGTAAGTGTACATAAACAAGTTCCTAGAACTGATATCTTTCTATTTAGTTATAGCATTGTAGCGTAGTTAGTTCAGTTTTGAAAACAATAGACAGCTAATTGCGAAGTTACATTTATATTCCTTCAAGCGTTTTTCTTGAGTAGAAAAGATTACTCTTAATGTCTGGAAGTGAATAGTAAATCTTATCTTCTTATATAATACAGACGTTACTTCAAAAAAGAAGATGATTACGTCCTACGCGTCATGCATTTAGTCATGCATATTAACCAATGACTTAAATTCTACCAAGTCACTGGTTTTTCTGGCTAGCTCAGGCAACCCATTCCATGCTCTAATAGCACTAGGGAAGAAGGAGTATTTGTACAAATTTGTCCTAGCATATGGGACGAGGAATATGCCTTTATTTTTGTGTCTTTCAGAGTATTTTATTAGATTTTGTTTTGGTATTTGAAGATTATGGTTCAGTGTTGTATGTATAATTGCTACTTTACTTTTGAGTCTTCTGTCCTGAAGGCTTCCTAAATTTAGTGATTTTACTAATGGTGTTACTCTAGTCAAATGTGAATATTCGTTTGTTATGAATCTCACTGCTCTATTTTGTGTTTGTTCCAGTTTCTTAATGTTTTCTTGAGTTGAGGGGTCCCACACGGTGGATGCATATTCTATTATTGGCCTAACCAAGGTTAAATAACATTTTAGTTTTATGTTCTTATTTGATTTATAGAAATTTCTTTTAATAAACCCTAATGCTTTGATTTTTTTATAGTTTCATCAATATGTGGATTCAATGACAGTTTTTCAATTATTATAACACCTAGGTATTTTGCGTTTTTAGTCTGTGTTACTGGTTTGCCATGAATAAGATAAGTGGAATTAATTTGTTTTAGTTTTTTTGTTACTCTTAACAACTTACATTTTTCTGGGTGGAAAGACATGCTCCAATTTGATTCCCATTTCTGTAATTCATCTAATTCTCTTTGTAAAATATCTGTGTCTTGTATTGTTTTTATTGTTCTATATATTATGCAATCGTCTGCAAATAATCTAACTTTTGTTCCTGAACTAATGCAATTTGGTAAATCGTTTATGTAAATTAAAAATAGTAGTGGACCCAAGACTGTTCCTTGAGGTACACCTGAGTTTACTGTTATTGGTGTTGATTTAGAGCCATTTTTATTACAGTTTGTTCTCTCCCTATCAGAAAATCTTTAATCCACTGATGCAGTGGACCATTAATGCCGAAATATTTTAATTTTTTAAGCAAACTATGGTGGTGAACTTTGTCAAAAGCCTTGGAAAAATCTAGTAAGATAGCATCTATTTGTTCACTATTATCTAAACCTTTTGAAAAATCATCAATTAGTCCTATTAGTTGTGTTTCACATGATCTATATTTCCTAAAGCTATGTTGGTATGGGGTGAGGACATTATGTTTGTCTAAGTGGTTTATGATGTTGCTACATATTATGTGTTCTAGGATTTTACATGTGATGCTGGTAAGTGATACTGGTCTGTAGTTTCCTGGATCAGATTTTTCTCCTTTTTTAAATAGGGGGGTGATATTAGCTTCTTTCCAGTCCTTTGGTACTCTGCCCTGGTTAAGCGATGCCTGAAAGAGTATTTCGAACACTGGGGCTAGCTCATTGCTTAGTTCTTTGAGTAATCTAGCTGGAATACCATCAGGTCCAGACGCTTTATTTGGTTTGGTGTTGGCTAATAGTTTTTTAATTCCATTTTCTTGTACTACTAAATCTTCTATGTTGTCTACTTGGTTCAAATTAAGAATTATGTCTTTGTCTCCTGGGGCTGAGAATGCTGATGCAAAGTATTTGTTTAGGATGTTTGCTTTAGTTTCATTATCATTATGTATTATGTTATGTTCATCTTTTAATGGCGCAATGCCTGTTGTTTCCATTTTCTTAGACTTAATGTATGACCATAGGTTTTTGTTGTTATCTGTAGATATTACATTGTTTATGTATTCACACTGCAGCTGTCTGCTTACTTTTTGGGTTAGGTGTTTAATTTTTATATACTTTTTGTAAACTCTTTCTGCCTTGGTTTCTTTAAATTTTCTATATAGGTTTTCCTTCTGCTTACAAAGCTTCTTTAGTCTATTATTAAACCAGCATTTATTTATTTTGTTTGATGTGTATTTAGTTGGTATATGATTTTCTATAATGCTTTAAAAATGGTTTTTAATGAAACTCCAGAGGTCATCGACTGGTTGGTTAATGTCTTTTTCGAATAAGAATGTTTGTTGAAAGTTTAATGCAAAGATTACTCTCTGATTTCTGGAAGTAAATAGAAAAAAATTGTAATGTCTGGAAGTGAATAGAAAAGATTACTCTCTAAGGTCTGGAAGTGAATAGAAAAGATTACTCTCTAAGGCCTGGAAGTAAATAGAAAAGATTACTCTCTAAAGTCTGGAAGTGAATAGAAAAGATTACTCTCTAAGGTCTGGAAGTGAATAGAAAAGATTACTCTCTAAGGTCTGGAAGTGAATAGAAAAGATTAATCTCTAATGTCTAGAAGTGAATAGAAAAGATTACTCTCTAATGTCTGGAAGTGAATAGAAAAGATTACTCTCTGATGTCTGGAAGTGAATAGAAAAGATTTCTCTCTAATGTCTGGAAGTGAATAGAAAAGATTACTCTCTAAGGTCTGGAAATGAAAAGAAAAGATTACTCTCTGATGTCTCGAAGTGAATAGAAAAGATTGTAATGTCTGGAAGTGAATAGAAAAGATTACTCTCTAATGTCTGGAAGTGAATAGAAAAGATTACTCTCTAAGGTCTGGAAGTGAATTGAAAAAATTACTCTCTAAGGTCTGGAAGTGAATAGAAAAGATTACTCTCTAAGGTCTGGAAGTGAATAGAAAGGATTACTTTCTATGGTCTGGAAGTGAATAGAAAAGATTACTCTCTAAGGTCTGGAAGTGAATAGAAAAGATTACTCTCTAAGGTCTGAAAGTGAATAGAAAAGATTACTTTCTAAGGTCTGGAAGTAAATAGAAAAGATTACTCTCTAATGTCTGGAAGTGAATAGAAAAGATTACTCTCTAATGTTTTGATGTGAATAGAAAAGATTACTCTCTGATGTCTGGAAGTGAATAGAAAAGATTGTAATGTCTGGAAGTGAATAGAAAAGATTACTCTCTAATGTCTGGAAGTAAATAGAAAAGATTACTCTCTAAGGTCTGGAAGTGAATAGAAAAGATTACTCTCTAATGTTTTGAAGTGAATAGAAAAGATTACTCTCTGATGTCTGGAAGTGAATAGAAAAGATTGTAATGTCTGGAAGTGAATAGAAAAGATTACTCTCTAATGTCTGAAAGTAAATAGATAAGATTACTCTCTAAGGTCTGGAAGTGAATAGAAAAGATTACTCTCTAATGTCTTGAAGTGAATAGAAAACATTACTCTCTGATGTCTGGAAGTGAATAGAAAAGATTGTAATCTCTGGAAGTGAATAGAAAAGATTACTCTCTAAGGTCTGGAAGTGAATAGAAAAGATTTCTCTCTAATGTCTGGAAGTGAATAGAAAAGTTTACTCTCTAAGGTCTGGAAGTTAATAGAAAGATTACTCTCTTATGTCTGGAAGTGAATAGAAAAGATTTCTCACTGATGTCTGGAATTGAATAGAAAAGATTACTCTCTATAGTCTGAAAGTGAATAGAAAAGATTACTCTCTAAGGTCTGTAAGTGAATAGAAAAGATTACTCTCTAAGATCTGGAAGTGAATAGAAAAGATTACTTTCTAATGTCTGAAAGTAAATAGATAAGATTACTCTCTAAGGTCTGGAAGTGAATAGAAAAGATTACTCTCTAATGTCTTGAAGTAAATAGAAAAGATTACTCTCTAAGGTCTGGAAGTGAATAGAAAAGATTACTCTCTAATGTTTTGAAGTGAATAGAAAAGATTACTCTCTGATGTCTTTAAGTGAATAGAAAAGATTGTAATGTCTGGAAGTGAATAGAAAAGATTACTCTCTAATGTCTGAAAGTAAATAGATAAGATTACTCTCTAAGGTCTGGAAGTGAATAGAAAAGATTACTCTCTAATGTCTTGAAGTGAATAGAAAAGTTTACTCTCTAAGGTCTGGAAGTTAATAGAAAGATTACTCTCTTATGTCTGGAAGTGAATAGAAAAGATTTCTCACTGATGTCTGGAATTGAATAGAAAAGATTACTCTCTATAGTCTGAAAGTGAATAGAAAAGATTACTCTCTAAGGTCTGGAAGTGAATAGAAAAGATTACTCTCTAAGATCTGGAAGTGAATAGAAAAGATTACTTTCTAAGGTCTGGAAGTAAATAGAAAAGATTACTCTCTAATGTCTGGAAGTGAATAGAAAAGATTACTCTCTAATGTCTTGATGTGAATAGAAAAGATTACTCTCTGATGTCTGGAAGTGAATAGAAAAGATTGTATTGTCTGGAAGTGAATAGAAAAGATTACTCTCTAATGTCTGGAAGTAAATAGAAAAGATTACTCACTAAGGTCTGGAAGTGAATAGAAAAGATTACTCTCTGATGTCTGGAAGTGAATAGAAAAGATTGTAATGTCTGGAAGTGAATAGAAAAGATTACTCTCTAAGGTCTGGAAGTGAATAGAAAGGATTACTTTCTAAGGTCTGGAAGTGAATAGAAAAGATTACTCTCTAATGTCTGGAAGTGAATAGAAAAGATTACTCTCTAATGTCTTGAAGTGAATAGAAAAGATTACTCTCTGATGTCTGGAAGTGAATAGAAAAGATTGTAATGTCTGGAAGTGAATAGAAAAGATTACTCTCTAAGGTCTAGAAGTGAATAGAAAAGATTTCTCTCTAATGTCTGGAAGTGAATAGAAAAGATTACTCTCTAAGGTCTGGAAGTTAATAGAAAGATTACTCTCTTATGTCTGGAAGTGAATAGAAAAGATTTCTCACTGATGTCTGGAATTGAATAGAAAAGATTACTCTCTAATGTCTGAAAGGGAATAGAAAAGATTACTCTCTAAGGTCTGGAAGTGAATAGAAAAGATTATTCTCTAAGATCTGGAAGTGAATATAAAAGATTACTCTCTAATGTCTGGAAGTGAATAGAAAAGATTACTCTCTAATATCTTGAAGTGAATAGAAAAGATTACTCTCTGATGTCTGGAAGTGAATAGAAAAGATTACTCTCTAATGTCAGGAGTACACGTAATTGCTCTATTATGTAGATCTTAAACATTTGTGTTAGAAGTTTATTTAACATAACATCTTCATGCTTGGAACGAGTCAGGTTTGATCTTTGAGGACATTTATATTACACGGTGTCTAGGTTCTTCACATCCAATGCAACAGATGAAACGTGATGTCAAAAAAAAAAAAAAAGACAATCTTCAGTTTAGAGAAAATGTCTTCCTGTCCAATTCAAACATTTTAAAAACAGTCAGACACCAAAACTGAGGTTTTGAAAGTTTGCTGTCCAGAACTGAAGTGCGACGGTTGCCAAATAGTCCGTCATAAGCCTTCTTTAAACTTGTCACAGAGACTCTTAAATAACCAATAGTTGGCTGAATGTCGCCGACGTTTGGCCTCTCCACATTCTTGACATTTTTTAAATTGTCTTTCAAAAAAATCTGTTTAAAAACAGAATCTGTGTTTTTTTTTATTGACATAATAGACAGACAAGAGGAAAATTTTAAAATTTTATGAAATTAAATCTGCCCTAATGTATTTGAACACACTCCACAAATATACTCAAACCTTTGTGAATCCTTTGTGTTTCATTGATACACACTTTTTATGTTACAACTCACAATTTGAGCTATTTGCTTTCTATGGTCAGTGATTTATTAGAACTTTGGTCAGTAATTTATTAGAACTATGGTCAGTGATTTATTAGAACTTTGGTGAGTGATTTATTAGAACTTTGGTCAGTGATTTATTAGAACTATGGTAAGTGTTTTATTAGAATTTTGGTGAGTGATTTGTTAGAACTAAGGTTAGTGATTTATTAGAACTATGGTTAGTGATTTATTAGAACTATGGTTAGTGATTTATTTGAATTATGGTCATTAATTTTTTTACTATAGTCAGTGATTTATTAGATCTATGGTCAGTAGTTTATTAGAACTATGGTCAGTGATTTATTTGATTTTTTTTTACTATGGTCAGTGATTTATTAGAACTATGGTCAATGATTTCTTTTAAACGTGATTAGTGTTGTTAAATTGTTTTGTTTGTTTTGTGTCTCTCGAGTCTAGGGCTTTTAGGTTTTTAGTTACAAAAATAATGACCTTGTCTTTAAAAACTGAATGAATTTCAATTTTTAAGCGGCCCTCCAAAAAGGGCAATAACCGCTTTTATTTTTGTTTG
>JAZGLO010005152.1:0-15201 GCA_036873155.1 Biomphalaria sudanica | reverse complement strand
AAGTCGTACAAGTGTGTTGTCTTGACTAAACGTGACTGGAGTGGAGACTCACTACTGGTCACACATTTACATAGGCCATGATTTCTAAACAATGATTTTCCTTTATTGAATTCTAATTGTTTTTTGCATTAATTTTCATTTCATATATATATATATATATATGTATATATATATATATATATATATATATATATATATATATAAATACTAGCCAAATATTACCCGTAGCCCGCGGGTCTTAATTTGCGTATCACTGGTATAGTCAAGGTTGTTAACACCGGAAGTGGTGATGGTCTTAAGCCCATCATTACCTACAAAGTGCCTCCAATGGCATGCGTCTCAAACAGCCTCTGACAACCAGTCCAACCCCTGGCCTTCACTTGTGGCTCAGTTACTGAGCCTGGCGGAACCGTTACCACAGACAGGAGAAGGGGCAAAGGCGAGCAACTGGCGCCTAAACCAGTAAGCTTCGGGCAGAAGGGGCTCGTTAGCCTTGGTTGGCTACCCATCTAGGAGAAGGAAAACTCTGAATCCAAACCTCCCCTGCCCTGCGGCTATACCCAAACACGGGAAAGGCTTCGGGAGACAACCCTGAGGAAAAATCAGGAGCTGGTGACCCTTAGGCAGACTGTGGCACACCGTGCTACAGCCTGGCAGATCCTGCGGCGCTACTGATCCCAAACTGTACTGGATACTCCGTTCCTTTGGTCACATCAGCTGCGCGGAGAGGGGGGAACTGCTGTGTGGGCGACATCGTTCCGACCATAAACAATGCCCAGGCTTTCATCTCACTTGCTCTGAGATGAACCATTGTCGTCCTACGACTGAAGGAGGCCAATGAGTAAATCAGAAACAATTAAACACAATAATAATGTTATAAGTTAAGCGAATGTGAATTTAAAAATAGTATGAATGGAGCTATTGAAATAGCTAATCGACCTAAATCCAATTTTTAAATAAAAACATTTGCTTGTAGGCCTATATATATATTTACATTTAGATCTAGAGTCTAGATCTATATATTATGAGTGAAGTCAAATCTAATAAAATAGAAAGACTCAAAGATATATTCTAGGACAAATTTGTACAAATGTCCCTTTTTCCCTAGCACTATTACAGCCAGGAAAACCAGTGACTTGACAGAATTTAGGTCATTGGTTAATATGCATGACTGCATGTCTGTATTATATATCATAGTGTGTTTACACAGCGCATGTATCAGTATGTCAACGCGGCCACACATTTCCATACTATATTCAACGAATTTATGTAATAAAGTTTTTGAAACACAAATTTGAAGTTTAATTTTATATATATATATATATATATATATATATATATATATATATATATATATATATATATATATATATATATATATATATAAATTTATATATATATATATATGGGCACATGGGCGCCCGCCGGATTTTTTGCAGGGGGGTGCAAGTTGCCACCTCTAGCTCGAAGTCGTAGCTTCAACTTTTTTATGCCAGAGAATATTTAAGAAAAGAGTTGGTGCCCCCTCGCCTCCCACTTCCCCCACACCTATGTGATGATATTTAGTGCACTGGAAATACTTGCTTCAGGAAATAACAATCAAAAAACTTACGTGAATCAACTATTGACTGTTTCTCCGTGCGGCCCTGCATCCCGACGGTGCAAAAAAAAAGGCTAGAATTTGCTGCCCAGAATCCAGGGGGGGGAGGGGTGCAAGAGCACCCCCTTGCACCCCTCTGCAGGCGCCCATGAATAGGCCCTATAACCAATATAAAATAGAATGTCTGAACGTTTCTCCATTTCCTACTTCCCCTAGGCACTGTAGGAAGTGTTTAGAATGACCAGGCATTAAAATGAATGAATGGAGCTCCTTCGGGCAAAGTATGAAATGTTGATTTAAAGTATGATATATAAAGTATGAAATATGATAATATTTCTATATGCCAATAATCTAAATAATTTAGTCATGTACTTTACAGTGTGGAGTTTGTTTAATAACTACTGTCTAAGTGTTGTTTAATAACTACTGTCAAAGTGTTGTTTAATAACTACTGTCAAAGTGTTGTTTAATAACTACTGTCAAAGTGTTGTTTAATAACTACTGTCTAAGTGTTGTTTAATAACTACTGTCTAAGTGTTGTTTAATAACTACTGTCTAAGTGTTGTTTAATAACTACTGTCTAAGTGTTGTTTAATAACTACTGTCTAAGTGTTGTTTAATAACTACTGTCTAAGTGTTGTTTAATAACTACTGTCTAAGTGTTGTTTAATAACTACTGTCTAAGTGTTGTTTAATAACTACTGTCTAAGTGTTGTTTAATAACTACTGTCTAAGTGTTGTTTAATAACTACTGTCTAAGTGTTGTTTAATAACTACTGTCTAAGTGTTGTTTAATAACTACTGTCTAAGTGTTGTTTAATAACTACTGTCTAAGTGTTGTTTAATAACTACTGTCTAAGTGTTGTTTAATAACTACTGTCTAAGTGTTGTTTAATAACTACTGTCTAAGTGTTGTTTAATAACTACTGTCTAAGTGTTGTTTAATAAATACTGTCTAAGTGTTGTTTAATAACTACTGTCTAAGTGTTGTTTAATAACTACTGTCTAAGTGTTGTTTAATAACTACTGTCTAAGTGTTGTTTAATAAATACTGTCTAAGTGTTAATGCTGTGAACACCTTTATTGCACTAGGTAAATTGTTGATGCAAAAGATCTTTCCTATTGTGTTGTATAAGAGATACAAGAAAAGACTATGTGATCAAGGTCAATACGACAACTAAGAAAGAGCCACTTGACTAGATCTTCATTTAAAAGCTGGTAAAACGTTAAATTCTTATGATAGTGTAAAACACAAGAAATTATTAAACAAAGCTTCAATACAACTCATTTTTGTCCTAATTTTTTTTCACAAATTTCGACAATGAAAAAAAATGTGTACTCGTATACACAAACTTTCCTTGTTTTAAACTTGAACTTTACAATCAACTCTGGGCTACGTTACAGAAACTAAATATTTAAATTAATTATAATACGTTACAGAAACTAAATATTTAAATTAATTTTTATAAGACTTTTTCTCAATTACACATATCTTGTCCGTTTGATCTAATTGACTTCAAGTCCTAGTCGTGCAGTATGCGCTCTGTGGTGGTCTCAATGATTCCCGGGTTTGAACCCTGCCACCACTGCCATCCCCGTCGTCCTTCAAATAAGAGGAAACATCCGAAAAATGTCAAAACGTTTTGTTCAGCATCCAGATAAAGAAAAAAAATGACATTCCCAAGTTAAAAGCTTTGTTTCCCCATTAAATACTGTTGGAAGTAAATGTCGGACATACAATTCCATTCCGAAATGGTGTCAAAAGTCAATTTTTCTGAAAAATATATGATAAACATAATATGTGATTTTACAGTTTATGATCTACTAACATTTAAAAAAAAATACTTTATAACTCTAGTTTCTAACGTTCATTTTGTCTTGATTTTATTTTCTGTCCTAATTTGAAAGGATTTGTTTCCTTTTTTCTTTGTCGTCCTATGAGTTTGCTGGTGTCTGGTACGGGTCTCACAGGCTTTTTTTTAAACATCAGATGTTTGATAAGAAGTAAAAACAGATCAAGAGCAGTACACAAACACAACAAGTAAAAACAAAACATGTAACAAAACATGTAGAAACAAAACATGTAAAAACAAAACGTAAAAACAAAACATGTAAAAAAACATGTAAAAACAAAACATATAGAAACAAAACATATAAAAACAAAACATGTAAAAACAAAACGTAAAAACAAAACAACTAAAAACAAAACATGTAAAAACAAAACAACTAAAAACAAAACATGTAAAAACAAAACGTAAAAACAAAACGTAAAAACAAAACATGTAAAAATAAAACATGTAAAAACAAAACAAGTAAAAACAAAACATGTAAAAACAAAACGTAAAAACAAAACGTAAAAACAAAACATGTAAAAACAAAACAAGTAAAAATAAAACGTAAAAACAAAACATGTAAAAACAAAACGTAAAAACAAAACGTAAAAACAAAACGTAAAAACAAAACGTGTAAAAACAAAACATGTAAAAACAAAACGTAAAAACAAAACATGTAAAAACAAAACAGGTAAAAACAAAACACGTAAAAACAAAACGTAAAAACAAAACATGTAAAAACAAAACAAGTAAAAACAAGACGTAAAAACAAAACATGTAAAAACTAAACATGTAAAAACAATACAAGTAAAAACAAAACAAGTAAAAACAAAACAAGTAAAAACAAAATAAGTAAAAACAAAACATGTAAAAACAAAATAAGTAAAAACAAAATAAGTAAAAACAAAATAAGTAAAAACAAAACTGTTTTATCAACAGATTTGTGTTATTACCCTTTCAATATACACATGAAGAAAACTGATTAACATGATTATATTGATTTGTATATTTGTATTTGAGAAACAAAAATATTTTAAAATACTGAGCAGCCTTTTAAATTACTTTGATTCTCTTTTATTGCCAGTATATACACAGTTTTACCCAATCACAATCCTAGGACAAATTTGTACAAATACTCCTTCTTCCCTAGTGCTATTAGAGCATGGAATGGGTTGCCTGAGTCAGCAAGGAAAACCAACTACTTGGCATAATTTAAGTCATTGGTTAACAAGCATGACCAGATGCATGACGCGTAGGATGCTATCATCTTCTTTTTTTTAAAGTAACGTCTGTATTTTATAAGATAAGAAAAGATGTTTCTGCATCTTTAGCTTGTTAGAAAAAAAAACTAAATAAAATTAGATTTACTATTTTTAAATATGATTCGTTTGAATAATTATTTGAATATTTAAACATTTAAATTACACTCATTATAGGCTAAAGACACAAGGGTCTGCAAATGTATTTTTAAATCCAATTGTTCATTTGTGTTGTTTCTCATTAAGTTAGATTTATAAATATTTTGTCTAAATAAAACATTTTCTACTTTGCTTGATTGGGATCTAGACATTCTAAAGAATTCTAACAAATGCTTAGGAGACGGAGAATCATTTCGTAATTTGCCTGAAATGACAAGAATGCCTGAGCATATATATATGTTTGTTTCTTTCCAAAATGAGTCAAAGTCACCACCTCCACTATGTCTATTGACTGATTGACTAACAGTCAACACCTCCACTATGTTTATTGACTGGTTGACTCACAGTCATCACCTCCACTATGTTTATTGACTGGTTGACTCACAGTCACCACCTCCACTATGTTTATTGACTGATTGATTCACAGTCACAACCTCCACTATGTTTATTGACTGGTTGACTCACAGTCACCACCTCCACTATATTTATTGACTGATTGATTCACAGTCACCACCTACACTATGTTTATTGACTGGTTGACGAACAATTACCACCTCCCCTATGTTTATTGACTGATTGATTCACAGTCACCACCTCCACTATGTTTATTGACTGGTTGACTCACAGTCACCACCTCTACTATGTTTATTGACTGATTGATTCACAGTCACCACCTTCACTATGTTTATTGACTGATTGATTCACAGTCACCACCTCCACTATGTTTATTGGCTGATTGACTCACAGTCACCACCTCCACTATGTTTATTGACTGATTGATTCATAGTGACTCTCTCCCCTTATCTTTGTTGTATGCTATCGATGTTTGTTTGTTTGTTTATTGTTTTTAGTGGCCCCCGAAAGGTGAATAGACTCTCTGAGTTTTGTGTTCTGTCAGTCCGTCCCGTTTAGATCTCGTAAACTTGGAAAGATAGAAAAAAATCCGACATCATGATATTTTAGACCTTTCAAAGTTCTGATGCAACAGACACTTTTTTCTTTTCTGAATTTTTAAAATCAACAATGCAAGCAGTTTTTCATAAAAATACACCATTTGTCTAACTATTCACTATTAATACCAACAAACACGGTTAGTAAGGGAGATGACCATGTACCATATTTTTTAACACTTTTATGCTAACGGTTTTAGATTTTTTTGCCCAAAAATTATTTTTTTTTTATTGTATTACTAAGTTATGTAATCTCAATTCTAAAAACTATCTACATTCTAATTACTCCATTCGTGTTGCGGTCTTTGTAAGTGACACCTAGAATTTAGCTATGCCTTCTAAACCATCAGTTCATTGAATACATTCATTGAACAGATATTAATATTATCAATACAACAACAGTATCGTTTTCCCATTTTACTTGCCTGAGCGGACCTTTTCGGGAGCCGATTTTGAGTTTGTGTTTCCACACAAACAATCTTTGTAACCTTGTTATTTTAATCGTTTCATTGTTTCCTAATTTATGGAAGAAATCATTTCTCCTGACCTTGACCTTTCTGTTGTGTTCTTTCATTAGAACTTTCTAGCCTGGCTCCCCTAAATTCCTGTCGCATTGTGTCTTGAAGTTTGGGATGACTGAGTCGGAAGAGTTAACTCTAAATTGTTTTATTACTAAGGTTCTCTCCGTGACCAAGTCTAGTAGCCTAGCGGGACTGGGACTGGGAAATGCTGGTGTAGGACGGGAACGTTGTAGGTAAGAAAAAGGACAATAGTTCTAGTCTTTTGGCGCTGTGACCACCTCATGGTCGCACATTACTCTTACAAACAAACAAAATAAATATAGTGTTTAAAAAAGTCATTCAAAATACAGCAAAAATCTTAACACTTTGCATACAGACCTAAAGGGAAAAGGCCGCTATTAGTTTTATTTAATGTTTCTGTCCATCGCATCTATCTCAAGACATAGAAAGATAATGAAAATCTGATTTTCTATCTTGCAGCTTACGAAATTCTGATGAACATACTAGTTTTTATCTACAAAATACGAACCGTTTTGTATTTTAAATGAAAGATCTAAACTTTTTTTTTTCCTCAACAATACAGCAATTTTAAAATTACATCCAATTACGGTACGAAATAGGGGGACAGAAGTGGTGAGTACAAAATACTTTATAGAGAGAAGTGGTGAGTACAAAATACTTTGTAGAGAGAAGTGGTGAGTACAAAATACTTCGTAGAGAGAAGTGGTGAGTACAAAATATTTCGTAGAGAGAAGTGGTGAGTACAAAATATTTTGTAGAGAGAAGTGGTGAGTACAAAATACTTTGTAGAGAGAAGTGGTGAGTACAAAATACTTTGTAGAGAGAAGTGGTGAGTTAAAAATATTTCGTAGAGAGAAGTGGTGAGTACAAAATACTTTGTAGAGAGAAGTGGTGAGTACAAAATATTTTGTAGAGAGAAGTGGTGAGTACAAAATACTTCGTAGAGAGAAGTGGTGAGTTAAAAAAACTTTGTAGAGAGCAGTGGTGAGTACAAAATACTTTGTAGAGAGAAGTGGTGAGTACAAAATACTTTGTAGAGAGAAGTGGTGAGTACAAAATACTTCGTAGAGAGAAGTGGTGAGTTCAAAAAACTTTGTAGAGAGAAGTGGTGAGTACAAAATACTTTGTAGAGAGAAGTGGTGAGTTCAAAAAACTTTGTAGAGAGAAGTGGTGAGTACAAAATACTTTGTAGAGAGAAGTGGTGGGTACAAAATACTTTGTAGAGAGAAGTGGTGAGTACAAAATACTTTGTAGACAGAAGTAGTGAGTACAAAATACTTTGTAGAGAGAAGTGGTGAGTTAAAATACTTTGTAGAGAGAAGTGGTGAGTTAAAATACTTTGTAGAGAGAAGTGGTGAGTTCAAAATACTTTGTAGAGAAAAGTGGTGAGTTAAAATACTTTGTAGAGAGAAGTGGTGGGTACAAAATACTTTGTAGAGAGAAGTGACGAGTTCAAAATACTTTGTAGAGAAAAGTGGTGAGTTAAAATACTTTGTAGAGAGAAGTGGTGAGTTCAAAATACTTTGTAGAGAGAAGTGGTGAGTTAAAATACTTTGTAGAGAGAAGTGGTGGGTACAAAATACTTTGTAGAGAGAAGTGGTGAGTATAAAATACTTTGTAGAGAGAAGTGGTGAATTAAAATACTTTGTAGAGAGAAGTGGTGAGTACAAAATACATTGTAAAGAGAAGTGGTGAGTACAAAATATTTCGTAGAGTGAAGTGGTGAGTACAAAATACTTTATAGAGAGAAGTAGTGAGTACAAAAGACTTTGTAGAGAGAAGTGGTGGGTACAAAATACTTTGTAAAGAGAAGTGGTGAGTACAAAATACTTCGTAAAGAGAAGTGGTGAGTACAAAAAACTTCGTAGAGAGAAGTGGTGAGTACAAAATATTTCGTAGAGAGAAGTGGTGAGTACAAAATACTTTATAGAGAGAAGTAGTGTGTACAAAAGACTTTGTAGAGAGAAGTGGTGGGTAAAAAATACTTTCTAGAGAAAAGTGGTGAGTACAAAATACTTTCTAGAGAGAAGTGGTGAGTACAAAATATTTTGTAGAGAGAAGTGGTGAGCTCAAAATACTTCGTAGAGAGAAGTTGTGAGTACAAAATACTTCGTAGAGAGAAGTGGTGAGTACAAAATACTTTGTAGAGAGAAGTGGTGAGTACAAAATACTTCGTAGAGAGAAGTGGTGAGTACAAAATACTTCGTAGAGAGAAGTGGTGAGTTCAAAAAACTTTGTAGAGAGAAGTGGTGAGTACAAAATACTTTGTAGAGAGAAGTGGTGAGTTCAAAAAACTTTGTAGAGAGAAGTGGTGAGTACAAAATACTTTGTAGAGAGAAGTGGTGGGTACAAAATACTTTGTAGAGAGAAGTGGTGAGTACAAAATACTTTGTAGACAGAAGTAGTGAGTACAAAATACTTTGTAGAGAGAAGTGGTGAGTTAAAATACTTTGTAGAGAGAAGTGGTGAGTTAAAATACTTTGTAGAGAGAAGTGGTGAGTTCAAAATACTTTGTAGAGAAAAGTGGTGAGTTAAAATACTTTGTAGAGAGAAGTGGTGGGTACAAAATACTTTGTAGAGAGAAGTGACGAGTTCAAAATACTTTGTAGAGAAAAGTGGTGAGTTAAAATACTTTGTAGAGAGAAGTGGTGAGTTCAAAAGACTTTGTAGAGAGAAGTGGTGAGTTAAAATACTTTGTAGAGAGAAGTGGTGGGTACAAAATACTTTGTAGAGAGAAGTGGTGAGTATAAAATACTTTGTAGAGAGAAGTGGTGAATTAAAATACTTTGTAGAGAGAAGTGGTGAGTACAAAATACATTGTAAAGAGAAGTGGTGAGTACAAAATATTTCGTAGAGTGAAGTGGTGAGTACAAAATACTTTATAGAGAGAAGTAGTGAGTACAAAAGACTTTGTAGAGAGAAGTGGTGGGTACAAAATACTTTTAAAAGAGAAGTGGTGAGTACAAAATACTTTGTAAAGAGAAGTGGTGAGTACAAAATACTTCGTAGAGAGAAGTGGTGAGTACAAAATATTTCGTAGAGAGAAGTGGTGAGTAGAAAATACTTTATAGAGAGAAGTAGTGTGTACAAAAGACTTTGTAGAGAGAAGTGGTGGGTAAAAAATACTTTCTAGAGAAAAGTGGTGAGTACAAAATACTTTCTAGAGAGAAGTGGTGAGTACAAAATATTTTGTAGAGAGAAGTGGTGAGCTCAAAATACTTCGTAGAGAGAAGTTGTGAGTACAAAATACTTCGTAGAGAGAAGTGGTGAGTACAAAATACTTTGTAGAGAGAAGTGGTGAGTACAAAATACTTCGTAGAGAGAAGTGGTGAGTACAAAATACTTCGTAGAGAGAAGTGGTGAGTACAAAATACTTTGTAGAGAGAAGTTTTGAGTACAAAATACTTTGTAGAGAGAAGTTGTGAGTACAAAATACTTTATAGAGAGAAGTGGTGAGTACAAAATACTTTCTAGAGAGAAGTGGTAAGTACAAAATACTTCGTAGAGAGAAGTAGTGAGTACAAAATACTTTATAGAGAGAAGTGGTGAGTACAAAATACTTTGTAGAGAGCAGTGGTGAGTATAAAATACTTTGTAGAGAGAAGTGGTGAGTTAAAATACTTTGTAGAGAGAAGTGGTGAGTACAAAATACTTCGTAGAGAGAAGTGGTGAGTACAAAATACTTTGTAGAGAGAAGTGGTGAGTACAAAATACTTCGTAGAGAGAAATGGTGAGTTCAAAAAACTTTGTAGAGAGCAGTGGTGAGTACAAAATACTTTGTAGAGAGAAGTGGTGAGTACAAAATACTTTGTAGAGAGAAGTGGTGAGTACAAAATACTTCGTAGAGAGAAGTGGTGAGTTCAAAAAACTTTGTAGAGAGAAGTGGTGAGTACAAAATACTTTGTAGAGAGAAGTGGTGAGTTCAAAAAACTTTGTAGAGAAAAGTGGTGAGTACAAAATACTTTGTAGAGAAAAGTGGTGAGTACAAAATACTTTGTAGAGAGAATTGGTGAGTTAAAATACTTTGTAGAGAGAAGTGGTGAGTTCAAAATATATTGTAGAGAAAAGTGGTGAGTTAAAATACTTTGTAGAGAGAAGTGGTGGGTACAAAATACTTTGTAGAGAGAAGTGGTGAGTTCAAAATACTTTGTAGAGAAAAGTTGTGAGTTAAAATACTTTGTAGAGAGAAGTGGTGAGTTCAAAATACTTTGTAGAGAGAAGTGGTAAGTTAAAATACTTTGTAGAGAGAAGTGGTGGGTACAAAATACTTTGTAGAGAGAAGTGGTGAGTATAAAATACTTTGTAGAGAGAAGTGGTGAGTTAAAATACTTTGTAGAGAGAAGTGGTGAGTACAAAATACTTTGTAGACAGAAGTAGTGAGTACAAAATACTTTGTAGAGAGAAGTGGTGAGTTAAAATATTTTGTAGAGAGAAGTGGTGAGTTAAAATACTTTGTAGAGAGAAGTGGTGAGTTCAAAATACTTTGTAGAGAAAAGTGGTGAGTTAAAATACTTTGTAGAGAGAAGTGGTGGGTACAAAATACTTTGTAGAGAGAAGTGACGAGTTCAAAATACTTTGTAGAGAAAAGTGGTGAGTTAAAATACTTTGTAGAGAGAAGTGGTGAGTTCAAAAGACTTTGTAGAGAGAAGTGGTGAGTTAAAATACTTTGTAGAGAGAAGTGGTGGGTACAAAATACTTTGTAGAGAGAAGTGGTGAGTATAAAATACTTTGTAGAGAGAAGTGGTGAATTAAAATACTTTGTAGAGAGAAGTGGTGAGTACAAAATACATTGTAAAGAGAAGTGGTGAGTACAAAATATTTCGTAGAGTGAAGTGGTGAGTACAAAATACTTTATAGAGAGAAGTAGTGAGTACAAAAGACTTTGTAGAGAGAAGTGGTGGGTACAAAATACTTTTAAAAGAGAAGTGGTGAGTACAAAATACTTTGTAAAGAGAAGTGGTGAGTACAAAATACTTCGTAGAGAGAAGTGGTGAGTACAAAATATTTCGTAGAGAGAAGTGGTGAGTAGAAAATACTTTATAGAGAGAAGTAGTGTGTACAAAAGACTTTGTAGAGAGAAGTGGTGGGTAAAAAATACTTTCTAGAGAAAAGTGGTGAGTACAAAATACTTTCTAGAGAGAAGTGGTGAGTACAAAATATTTTGTAGAGAGAAGTGGTGAGCTCAAAATACTTCGTAGAGAGAAGTTGTGAGTACAAAATACTTCGTAGAGAGAAGTGGTGAGTACAAAATACTTTGTAGAGAGAAGTGGTGAGTACAAAATACTTCGTAGAGAGAAGTGGTGAGTACAAAATACTTCGTAGAGAGAAGTGGTGAGGACAAAATACTTTGTAGAGAGAAGTTTTGAGTACAAAATACTTTGTAGAGAGAAGTTGTGAGTACAAAATACTTTATAGAGAGAAGTGGTGAGTACAAAATACTTTCTAGAGAGAAGTGGTAAGTACAAAATACTTCGTAGAGAGAAATAGTGAGTACAAAATACTTTATAGAGAGAAGTGGTGAGTACAAAATACTTTGTAGAGAGCAGTGGTGAGTATAAAATACTTTGTAGAGAGAAGTGGTGAGTTAAAATACTTTGTAGAGAGAAGTGGTGAGTACAAAATACTTCGTAGAGAGAAGTGGTGAGTACAAAATACTTTGTAGAGAGAAGTGGTGAGTACAAAATACTTCGTAGAGAGAAATGGTGAGTTCAAAAAACTTTGTAGAGAGCAGTGGTGAGTACAAAATACTTTGTAGAGAGAAGTGGTGAGTACAAAATACTTTGTAGAGAGAAGTGGTGAGTACAAAATACTTCGTAGAGAGAAGTGGTGAGTTCAAAAAACTTTGTAGAGAGAAGTGGTGAGTACAAAATACTTTGTAGAGAGAAGTGGTGAGTTCAAAAAACTTTGTAGAGAAAAGTGGTGAGTACAAAATACTTTGTAGAGAAAAGTGGTGAGTACAAAATACTTTGTAGAGAGAATTGGTGAGTTAAAATACTTTGTAGAGAGAAGTGGTGAGTTCAAAATATATTGTAGAGAAAAGTGGTGAGTTAAAATACTTTGTAGAGAGAAGTGGTGGGTACAAAATACTTTGTAGAGAGAAGTGGTGAGTTCAAAATACTTTGTAGAGAAAAGTTGTGAGTTAAAATACTTTGTAGAGAGAAGTGGTGAGTTCAAAATACTTTGTAGAGAGAAGTGGTAAGTTAAAATACTTTGTAGAGAGAAGTGGTGGGTACAAAATACTTTGTAGAGAGAAGTGGTGAGTATAAAATACTTTGTAGAGAGAAGTGGTGAGTTAAAATACTTTGTAGAGAGAAGTGGTGAGTACAAAATACATTGTAAAGAGAAGTGGTGAGTACAAAATATTTCGTAGAGAGAAGTGGTGAGTACAAAATACTTTATAGAGAGAAGTAGTGAGTACAAAAGACTTTGTAGAGAGAAGTTGTGAGTACAAAATACTTCGTAAAGAGAAGTGGTGAGTACAAAATACTTCGTAAAGAGAAGTGGTGAGTACAATTTACTTTGTAGAGAGAAGTGGCGAGTACAAAATACATTGTAGAGAGAAGTGGTGAGTACAAAATACTTCGTAGAGAGAAGTGGTAAGTACAAAATACTTCGTAGAGAGAAGTGGTGAGTTAAAATACTTTGTAGAGAGAAGTGGTGAGTTAAAATACTTTGTAGAGAGAAGTGGTGAGTTAAAATACTTTGTAGAGAGAAGTGGTGGGTACAAAATACTTTGTAGAGAGAAGTGGTGAGTTCAAAATACTTTTTATAGAGAAGTGGTGAGTACAAAATACTTTGTAGAGAGAAGTGGTGAGTACAAAATACTTTGTAGAGAGAAGTGGTTAGTACAAAATACTTCGTAGAGAAAAGTGGTGAGTACAAAATACTTTATAGAGAGAAGTGGTGAGTACAAAATACTTTGTAGAGAGAAGTGGTGAGTACAAAATATTTTTTAGAGAGAAGTTGTGAGTACAAAATACTGTTGTATTGTTTACAACGCTGATGCATACAGTTTCGTTATTGCTGAGAAATATTTCCAATCGTTGCAGAGAAAAACAAAGCTTATCCAGGGAAAACTACTCCGCACTTACAACTTTAGCTGTCAATAAAGAAGAAGTGATTTCCCTTATTTGATACCAAGCAAAATAATTAGTTACCAAGAATTACTTGATTAATTGGTATATATTTTAATTAAGTTCATGATTTGTTAGTTTCGATAAATGATTGTTTCAAGTTTCAACTTGCTCCGAGAAAGGGTGTTGGAGAAATGACATGTACACACTTTGTACCTGACAGAAAGACAAAGTGAGATGATATATAAGTGGTTTTAGTTGTAAGAGCAGCCGGTAATATACCGTATACTTATTGTTTTCTTTAAGAGAAAATGCATTTTGTATTTACATTAATGTACACTCCTTTAAAACAAGAATAAATAGGTGAGTGGGGGGATCTGGTCATACACCAATCTATTTATTCCTATGTCCACCATAAATTAATATTTAATTATGTCCATTAGGTCAGGCTGATACGTTAGTTTATTGAATGCTGGTGCATATCAACAATATAAAAAAAAAAGACTAACGTAAGCCGACCATACAATTCAATTACTTGTCTGTTTTGTCTGTTTCGTATATGTTTTACCTGCGTTGCTAACTAGATGACCCTTGGTTGGAACTTTCAGGGGCCGCATCTGAGTTTCTGGGAAAAAAACTACCTCTCCATAGAATTGTGTGTTTGTTGTATCGCTCCTTGTAGGGGAAGTCAATATATATATATATAGGCGTTGAGTGTTTCCTAGTAATCTGCCATTTTACGTCTATATCTCGACACCTACACGCGCTAATTCACAATCGTCTTATTACAAGACGTCTAGATGATGGAATATCTAAATTAATCTTATTTTTCTAGAAGTATATGGACATTATGTATTACCAGAAAATAAAACTTCTTACATATTAATATGCATGTTTATGTTTTGAGTTACTTTCATTGCATTACGGAAACCGTCTTCCAGATACCTTCTCCTCCCCCCCCCCACCCACCGATCGACACAAGTGATTGAACGATAGAAGACCATCACATCAGAGGGTAACGAGCAGTTGGTCTCCACTGCCCACAGGTTGTGACGTCACAGGTCATTGTTGAAGCCAACTGTAACGATTGATCTTGTTTAGTAAAAAAAAAAAAAAACGATAGCGCATTGTTTTTTAAGTATTTTGTTTTAGACTCCATTCAGCTATAACAGGTACATTCTTCGTATACATGAGAATTAATATTTAAACGCCGCTTACTACATTGAATGATTTAGTTGATTATGCGAATCTAGTAGCCTTTATGTAAACTAGATGTTCTACATATTTAATATTGATTTAACACTGATTTCACACAGTTGGAACCTAAAGTAAACTTAAGTTCGGTTTATTACAAATTCAAAACAGATTTAATTAAATAGATATAAAAGTTTAAATTAAAATACTTGTCGGTATATAGGCCTTTTTGACTTGTTTTTTAGTCAGACCAACAGAACTAATAGCTTACCATTAAATCAGTCTTTAGCAAATAATATCCGATAATAATGCACAAGTTTTACTGTAGGTTTAGCAATACTGCATGCAATCTCTAAAATAGACTTTGGGTAGTATATATTAATCATTTGGGTTTTTTACGATGATAATGATGATAATAAGCTTAAGAAAAAGATAACAATGTTGATACAGATGTTTATCAACCATAGACTTGACCCAAGCTAAGTGGCGCCACATGATCTGTTGGCATGGGATTTCCCCATGCAACTTGGGGAAATTGGATGGGAAAATTCACATTTTTTCCCCTAAAGTTTTCTGTGACTGGAGAAACGCC
>JAZGLO010005150.1:655000-702500 GCA_036873155.1 Biomphalaria sudanica | reverse complement strand
TACAAGCTTTGGGTCGTCAAGAAAAACGTTTTGTTGTTGTTGTTGTTGTTGTTGTTGTTGTCGTTGTTGTCTGCTTATTGTTCGTGTTGTTGTTGTTGTTGTTGTTGTCTGCTTATTGTTCGTGTTGTTGTTGTTGTTGTTGTTGTTGTCTGCTTATTGTTGTTGTTGTTGTTATTGACTGCTTATTGTTGTTGTTGTTGTTTTGGTTGTTGTTGTTGTTGTTGTCTGCTTATTGTTCGTGTTGTTGTTGTTGTTGTTGTTGTTGTCTGCTTATTGTTCGTGTTGTTGTTGTTGTTGTTGTTGTTGTTGTCTGCTTATTGTTCGTGTTGTTGTTGTTGTTTGCTTATTGTTCGTGTTGTAGTTGTTGTTGTTGTTGTTGTCTGCTTATTGTTCGTGTTGTTGTTGTTGTTGTTGTTGTTGTTGTCTGCTTATTGCTGTTGTTGTTGTTGTTGTTGTTGTTGTTGTTGTTGTTTGCTTATTTATTCGTGTTGTTGTTGTTGTTGTATGTTTATTGTTGTTGTTGTTGTTGTTGTTGTTGTCTGCTTGTTGTTGTTGTTGTTGTTTTGTTGTTTTGTTGTTTTTGTTGTTGTTTTTGTTGTTTTTGTTGTTGTTGTTTTTGTTGTTGTTGTTGTTGTCTGCTTGTTGTTGTTGTTGTTGTTGTTGTCTGCTTGTTGTTGTTGTTGTTGTTGTTGTTGTTGTTGTCTGCTTGTTGTTGTTGTTGTTGTTGTTGTTGTCTGCTTATTGTTGTTGTTGTTGTTGTTGTCTGATTATTGTTCGTGTTGTTGTTGTTGTTGTTGTTGTTATTGTTGTCTGCTTATTGTTGTTGTTGTTGTTGTTGTTGTTGTTGTCTGCTTATTGTTGTTGTTGTTGTTGTTGTTGTTGTTTGCTTATTGTTGTTGTTGTTGTTGTTGTTGTTGTCTGCTTATTGTTGTTGTTGTTGTTGTTGTTGTTGTCTGCTTATTGTTGTTGTTGTTGTTGTTGTTGTTGTCTGCTTTTTGTTGTTGTTGTTGTTGTTGTTGTTGTCTGCTTATTGTTGTTGTTGTTGTTGTTGTTGTTGTCTGCTTATTGTTGTTGTTGTTGTTGTTGTTGTTGTTGTTCTTTTTAGAATTTAACAGACGAACTTTTTTAGGCACAGACTAGATTTTCGTGGGAATCAATAGTCAAAGAGTTTATGGGGCGCCTTTTTCAGACGTAGTGTCTCTGAACTCATTTGACTAGCTGCAATAGTAACTGTCGTATGCGGCTTCATATCTGTATTGCATTGTTAATAATGAAAACTAAGAATTAAGAAAGAACAAAATATAATTATACCACAACAATAATAATAAATATAGCATATTAGAAAACAACACAATTAGGCCTATTATTTTCCTTTAAAAAAAAATTTCAAAGTCTAAACTATGGACAGCCGGACTATTACACAAAAGCAACCAATTCTTATAAGTTCTGTCTCTTCCATAACACCATTAGAACATAGAACGGGTTGTCTGAATCAGACAACAAAATCAATGCATTAGTAAAGTTTAGGTCTCATATTAGCACACATGACTACTCATGACTACGCTATTGATTGTGAGGACACGTCTGTTATTTATTACATATGGTGTTAGTGGCTTTTCCACTTTCGCTAATTTTCACCTTTCGGGGCCGACTAATCTAAGAAAAAATAAGCTACAAATTTCATTTCTTTTTTCACTAAAAAAAAACAAATAAAATGATTCGACCTAATAAATGACAGAAGCGCTTGTCTCCCCCTCCCTTTGCCTCCGCCCCTATCCATGTGTCCCCTAGGTGTTCATGTTGATTTGAGTCTTCAACTTTGCTTAGTCCCATTACTTCTTATATAGACAGTTGGGAAGAGAAGGTACTTTTATAAATTGGTCCTAACATATGGAAAAAGAAATATGTCTTTAACATTGTGTCATTGTGTGTTGTTTTTGTTTAAATTTCACTTTTTAAAATTTCTCTATTCAGATTTTGAAAACGGCTCTAACGATTGTCCTAGACATTTGACAGTTTGTGTATATCTTTGGGAAAACAAAAACAAACTAATTGTTCACACGGTGAAAAGTCTGGCTCTGACCGTTATAAGTTTTCAAAATGTAATCCTCTTGAATTTAAATTTTTCTTTTGTCTTCTTATACTGAACCGAGACTTTCGAGGTCACGAAGGTCACAACTGAATATTCTTCAGCGCGAATTTCCGGATTCGCCTCAAATATTTCGTTGTATTCAGTACGGAGTTGAATGAATACAGAATAGACGTTCATAAATATTGTACGTAAGAGCTTATGTAGAAATGAGCTGGGCTGTAATAGAAGAACTTGATTGTGTAAGCTCATTACAGGAATGAAACTTGACAAAAAATAAACAGATTGAGAAATTAGACACCACAACAGCTTCATAAAGGAAGAATTGATTAAAAAAATATGTGGCTTGTTTTTTGTAAATATATTTTATGAAAAAAAAAACTGTATTGGTTGTAGTTTTTAAATCAATCTAAGTTTAGTTTATAGGTATGTAGCAACTCTGTAGCATAGGATGTAATGCACTTTCTTCTCTCGACATAAGTCTCGCGTTGCCAAAGTTTCACGTACAGAGCCAGACTTCTCTTCCTTGACTTGTAAACGATTCGTCACGCTATTTTACTTCCTTGTTCTGGATGACAGCTTGTAAAAGCGAAACAAGAGGGCCACGAGCTTCTGGATGTGTGTGTGAGTACGTAAGTTGGCTCACACACACACACACATGTGCACACGTTCATACAGTCCTCCCCCCCCACTCCCCCATGTACACACATGGGCACGTCTTACGAAGCGATCAGTTTCAACACCCCACTAATTAGCCCGGTGATCAAGGTGGTAAACAATCTGCGCCCTCGGGTGTCGGGGGAGGACTACATCAAGTCTGAGCGGATCATAGACTCTCTAGCTTATGTTTTTGCAAGTGATTGGCGCCCTTCTCCTGTTTAGCTGTGTTTCGCCCTTCGTTTAGTTTCGCCAGGCGATAGTGTTCATACATAATGCCGTGACTAATAGACAAGAAACACCCACACATACGCTCGCACGTCTACACACACATACACACATATATTTAACTTTTTTTAAACCTCGTCATTACAGCAATAAATAAACAAAATAAATATATATGTGTATGTGTGTGCTTAATTGAACACTTCAAAGACTTACAAAAGACTTGTAATGTGTATCTACAAAGAGTACATAGGGGAAAGAGGTGTAGATCTTGTGTTCATTGCAATGCTTAAATATGCCTATAACAAACAAATAAACAGAAGCGACTACTAAAGAAAAATGCATTCCAGAAACAGACGCTCCTTCACAGCTAATAAATATACACAGCTATAACAACCAATGAGTCGAGAGCATCACTAGACGTTTCTAATAACATGCTCACACCAGGGACGGTGCAAATCAAAGGGGGAGCAGAAATAAGGAAACAATGAACATGTTGTTAATAACGCAAACAAATTAGGTAGGCCAAAGTGGCAGAGTTTTCTCCCATTAACACGTTTGAAGGTAATTATAGTAACATATCAACTTCCGGAATAGCAGACGTAAACATATTTTAAGGGAAAATGTGGTGTTGTTTTTTTTTCTCTCTAATTGCATTTTTTTTTAAACAGACCATTTAACATGTTATATTTTGGACATGACTCTGGAGTGCAGAGTTTAGAGGTGAATGTCTGTTAATTTTTTTGATTCTATGACTCAAAATAATCTGTATTTTACTTTTATTCCAAACAAAAGATGAAATAACCGAGTTACCTCGTGTTGAGCCCACCTGTTCAATGTTAGACTCAAACATGGTTCTACAATGTTTTCTTGTTTTGTTGACTAGAAGTAAATTTAAACGCAAAGCCTTGTAGAATGGAATGTTTTTTTCAACTTCTATTTTCAAGTCTTAAAGATATTTTTTTCGGCCTATTCTTCTTATCGTCATTTGTTACAAATTTAGTTCTTGGTCTTATTGTCGTCTCTCTTTTCGTTCGCGTTTTGTGACAGTTCTTTATTATGTTCGTCATCAGCCTTGACAGTATAAAACATATAATAGTTTGGTCTGGCTCTTTACAGCCTGTATAATATTAGACTTCTAAAATAATTGCCCATAATCAAGGCACATTATGAATAAACAATGTGCCTTTTCTTTTTGTTACTTTGTCTACAGCAGACGACAAATAAAAAAAAATTACATATCCATCATCTGCATAAACAAGCTATCGTCTCGGACGGTGTAACCATTAATTCCAGGCGCAAATGTACTGACCTCAATGAAAACAACGAAACTCTCAGACAATCGTTTATCAGATTCCGTCAACTTTGACCCCCTATGCTAGCGCTAATGCGTTAAATGGAGACTTGGTCGGAAAAAAAATCATTTAACCAGCGGTCAACGGGAAGGAAGAAGAGAAATGTTAGAGGCAGCTTTAGTTCCGAATGAAGGGAACATTGGTAATGTAGTCCTCCTATCTTCCCCCACTATTTACCTTTGCTGGCTAGGCGTAAGTCGAGAGGCCCTAGTCTCCCGTGAGCAGTTTTTGTGCCGCCGATATGAGAAAAGGCTGAGCTGAGAAATGCTGATTATCTTCCTCTTATCTCGAGCTTCTATTCCCTCCCCTTGGATGACAAAACAGCTCAGCGTGAAAGCCCTCCGTTGTTCCTCGAAATGGAGATAGTGTTTTTGCTAGTTGGTGTACTGGCGACCCCATCTTCTGGTCCATTGTGTACATTCATAACTGATATTATGCTCAGGTTTCCTGTAGTGTGTGTGTGTTTCCACTTTATTTCAGAAAAGTGAATTTGAAAAAAATATGGTTATAGCGCCTCCCGTTGTCTGTTTTTTTTGAGAATTAAGAATCGGTTAAGTTTGGGAACATGTTATTTTTTAATCTATAAGTGGAAAGCAGTTGGCATTGCTAAATCTTCACTAAGTTTTATGGAAATCAAAACTGATCGACGCCTCTCTTAATTTCTATCCTTTTTCTCCTTAAGTTTTTCAATACGCGTATATGGACTTCTTCAGTCACAAAGTGACTATGGATCACATTATAGAAATGAGATGAATGCCTGGGCTTTAGCTATGGTTGGAACGATGTCGCCCACACAGCAGTTTCCCCCCCCCCCACCCCTCTCCACGCAGCTGATGTACTTAAAGGAACAGCAAGTGCCAGTAAAGTAAGCAAGTAAAACTCTTATAAATGTTACTATTAAAATATTACTATTAAGAAGCTGTTGATTGTTTGTCTTTTTCATTAGATTGTAGCTGGTAAAGACCTTGTGTCCCAAACATCCTGTGATGTTGTTTTTACTTTGGCCCAACAGGGGTTCCTAACTTCCTATGTGTAATCCTAGTGTATTTTTGTCATACAAGATATGGCTGCCATGTCTCTTGTTCCTATAAGATATGACTGCCATGTCTCTTGTTCCTATAAGATATGACTGCCATGTCTCTTGTTCCTAAAAGATATGACTGCCATGTCTCTTGTTACTATAAGATATGACTGCCATGTCTCTTGTTCCTATAAAATATGACTGCCATATCTCTTGTTCCTATAAGATATGACTGCCATGTCTCTTGTTCCTATAAGATATTACTGCCATGTCTCTTGTTCCTATAAAATATGACTGCCATGTCTCTTGTTCCTATAAGATATGACTGCCATGTCTCTTGTTCCTATAAGATATGACTGCCTTGTCTCTTGTTCCTATACACGACGTTCCATCAATCATGCTTCCACTACATCTTAAACAAAGGGGAACGCGGAACGCGTGGAAAAAAAAAGAGAAGGACACGTTGTTACATCTTGGGAACATACTTTTTTCCCCCACTCCTGAGCCGCCCCTGGGCTATCATGTTTTTGGTGTTCCGGTCGGTTGCAAAGAAAATTAGCAAATCACTATGCGCTTCAGAGGTGGCTCTCCCCGTCTTCCAGAACATTGGGGGTTTATTACTTAGTATTTGCCTTTCATTACTTAGGTCTGCGTTCTACGAGCCTCCGATAACAGTCAAAACACAGGAGCGCTGGAGATGAGGGGGGAGGGGGGGAATCTTGAAGTTCCAAGCCAGCATCATGTTCAATGACCAACATTTAGGGAGTTGAAAGAATGAACAACACACAAACACTCACACACACACAAGCTTGTTCGCTACATAAAAAAAAATCTCCCAGAAAACGTTTAAAATTAACCTTCTGACCTTGAGTTTTGACAGAAGCTTATTTTCTCGCTAGATTCAAAGAAAATTGTTGTTACAAGGGACGTAACTCGGCCGAGTTCCGGTAGAAGTTTGTAACAAATAGTTGTTGTTTTTCATCTCTTCGTCAGAGAGAGAGAGAGAGAACTCCATGTCAGGGGAAACAATCTCAACAGAAACTAATGCATTTAAGTGTTAATTACCAATAGGTTCTGCGTTGTTGCATTTATTGTTTACGCTTCCAAAGTTATTTTGTTTCATTTATTTCGCCACTCAAATAAATGTACACCTCTATCTCTCTCTCTCTCTCTCTCTCTGTCTCTCTCTGTCTCTCTCTCTCTCTTTCAGCAAGCTTACTTCTGTATGAACGTGCATCTCAACTCTGAATAAACAGATGTTAGTAACGTCTTCCCCGTATATAACGGCATCGCTCTAATTGTTCTTTAATGTCATAGATGTACTTGGAGAATCTAATTATGTGATACGTAACAACAATGTTTTCAATGTTAGACAAATCACTTCATTGAATATTTTTTTTTTTTTTTTTTTTTTACGTTTTGTCCAATAGAAGTAGAATAAATGTACGTCTTTTTTTTCCGATTTATAAAGATATAATGTATAGATCTAGATCCATATATTTATGATAAACTAATTGTAGTATGACCTATGACCTATGAGCTAAGATGTTAGAGCTAATAAAGGGTAATACAAATTACGTAGAAAGCTTTTTAGCTGTAATAATCTGAGTTCACTTTTTTTTTTTTACAATACCTCTCTTCGAGTCATTCCTTTAGGGAGGTTGGGCGGACAGCTGGTCTCAAAAAATGGCTCAAAAAATTTTCCTAGAAATTGAACAGTTGATATATATCTCAGAGAAAAGCATTACTAGCTAGTCGGCCACACGGGGAACAACTCTAGTTTGACCTTTATAATTTTTCAATGTAAGAAATAAATTTTTATTTGGCTATAGAAAATAAAAAAAAATATTTATATTGAATGGAATTTACATCTTCAAGTATTTCCGCATGTAGGCATTATATTATTCAAGACGTTTAGTAAATTAATGTTCAGGAAGAAAGGTGTGCATCTTTGGCTCTGTCACGATCTAAAGGCCTATCATTGGAATGGTAGTAGAACAATACCTTCGCTTAAAAATAAATAAATGTCAATTTGGCTAGAGACTAAATCTAGGTCTAGATCTTACATCGGTTTTTAAAAGGACTATCGCGTACGGGAATTTCCGAATGTAAGGCTTTATTGATTCAAGAGTTTAATAAATTTTTGTTAGGAAAATTTTGCGCATTGTCTTCTAAGTCTAGATCTAAATACTTAAGATTGGAATATTCTATAGTGTACTAGATCTAGACATTCACTTCACCAGGAGTCTTTCTCGGTGAGAAGGGGGAAGGGGCTGGGTAAAAAAAAATTTTTTATAAATCTAACATTCATTAAACTTTCAGAAAAATACAATCGCTCTATAAGTTGTACAAAGAGGAGGTATTGTCTTTTGAAACAAGTGTTTGTCATGTTTTTCTTGTTTCTTTTTTTCAGATCCAAGCTTTTGCTTTGGTTTTGTTTTTGTTTTGTTTTTGTTTTAATCTCAAAATTAAAAAGCTTAGATAAAAAGACAATGTGGTGAACATTATAAAACAAAAACTCAACAAAAAAACTTAATTTTAAATCAAAAATTTAAATCATTTTAATCATAAATAATTAAACTCATATTTTGAAAATAAAAAATCAATCCAAGTGAGAATTTAAAAAGATTATCACAAAATTAAAAATATACAAAACACAAACTATCTTCTAGGAATATTTCTTTGATCTGAGATGTTTCTACTCTATCAGATAGAGCACACTGCAAGAAACTGATACAACCGATAAGAAGTTATACAAATTAAGTTGACTGATAAATTGTGTTCAACCCAATGCTGATTAGTGGGTCAAACAACTGACCGGAAGACATACAACATTATTTATATATTTTTAAAATTGTATCATTTTAATGAATTTGCACACAAAAAATTAACAACAAACAAACATATATAAAAAAAAATTTGCAGTCTGACGCATGCGCAAGTATTTGTGCATAAATACAACTATTATGACTACAGGCACACTATGACATAAGAAAACACACTCATTTACACAGAGCCACACTAAACAATCAATCTTTACTGTAGACTTTCCACTACATCAGATGACCAACTCAACACCAAATATGCAGTATAAGTATCAATAGAAAACAAAATGTCTCCAAAATGCTCTATTTTAAGGATTGTTTGCTTTTTTTTTTTCCTTTCGTCATTTTCAGTGGCGTCTCTAGGCTACGTGCCGCGCGGTGCAGTTAACTCATCCCATAGCTCAGCGCTGACATTAATATGTATTTTGATAAAAGCCAATATAAAATATAATAAATTTGAGTATAACATTTTCAACATTTTGATGTAATTTCAATTAAAATTATCTACACACAAAAAAAACGTATTAAACATTTTAAAAAACTATTTTATATGGTATCTATATAGCTACCGTGAATACTTGAAATTATGACGCAAATTTTTGTTAGTATCCCCCATAGTGGGTGTCCCCCAGGTTTGGAATAAAAGAGTGTACATTTCGTGCTGTCCACAAAACCTGGCCACAACTTATTTATTCATGTATTATTGCCTCATGTTTGTAACATCTTCCTTTCCTAGCGTCTTGTCAACATCCGGGTGTATTTAAGGTGATCAGTAGAGGAGTCTCTAGCTCTTGGACTTAGTGACGGAGACAAAGTTAGGTTGTTGTTTTGTTTTAATTTTCATTCCCTAGTGTTTCTTTCAAAGCCTGCATCCCTATCACTTTTTTTTTTACCCCGACCCCCCCCCCCCGCCTTTTCTGTGCCGATGCTGATGTTAAGGCACGCTCCTCTCACTCAGCAGACACACGCAACGTCAGCGTCCTCCGAAAAATATCGTGGGACAGAAGTTATGAGTTGAAGTGTTATGATAAGCCAGCCCAGGGGAAGTTAACAGTGGCGCCATCTACTCAAGTGATTGCAACGTTACTGGAGCTATCAGAACCCAGTGTGTTTGTATATGTGTATATGTACATAGTGTTGATTATATGCTTCAGTTCACTGTTGCTAACGACGGTTGGAATGACCTTTGACACGTCTGGGTATGTTGTGATGTACAAAAAATATTTATAAAGAACATTTGAAACAATAATCCTCGGACAAGCTAGAACTGTATCAGCTAATTTGTATAAATAGTTTAAAAATTAATATAAATAAATTATACCCCCGCCCTTTTTTTCCCCTCTCAGCAGACGCCTAAGCTTAGGAAGCTAAAACATCTCTCGCAAACAAACAAACAAAATATGCGCATTCCAAGGCCAACTTTAGCAAACATTTAACAGAAACAGAAAGAAAAAAAAACTTTGTTTTTAAAAAATCTTCGCCTCAAGACATAAGGGCTGCGTTGCTGTCTGAATCCTTCCTTGCTTCACATATGCTCACTACAATGGAGGGGAAGGGAGGAGATAGGGCGCGTGAGAAGAAACATGGCACCCTGTCCAGCTTTAAGATGGAACTGAAAACAAACAGAAAGTAAATGTATTGACTACCTGTAAAGTTACGAAAATGTTACACGTTTCGATTCCGTTGTGGAGTTTGTAGTTTGGTGTGAAACCACGGAGAGGCTGAAACAGAAGCTGACCGCGTTCATTACGATCCCGGCGGCCTTACGTCTCAATATTTGCGGCCACTCTTTGTTGTCCAAGGTGTTTCTCATTGTTCCAGTGCAAATAGATTTGAACACATTTCACGTCAAGCCAGCTGCCGTGCTAATCCCGTCCCCATGTTCAAGTGCATGATCTATGCTAATTTTTGAATGTTCGTTTTCCTGTTATGTAAAGTTTAAATATTAGTATTAAAAATATTATCAGATACCATATAAGAATAATATCCCCCCCTCTCTCTCGCTCTCTCTCTCTCTCACTCATTTTACATTTTAAAAAGTATCCCCCCCCCCCCCCCATCCAAAGGTCGAAAGTTTAAAACAAACAAAAACAAATGCCACACATTCGACTTTGTTTAAAATGTAAACAAGTAGTTCATATCACAATAATCTATCCTCGATATGCTATAATCATACAAATAAGAAAATGTTCTTAAAATACTTTGCGTTTATAAAGTTGGCTAAACAAATACTTCGCAGTACTTCAGAATAGGTAGTCAACATTTTCAACAATTCAAAATGTGGACAGACTCTCGTGACGATTTCACAATATTTACAATTTTTTAAATGCAGAAAAACATTGTCAGAACTGAAGAATAAAGTGTACTGTTTGTCTGACAAATAAATCGTTCAAGTTTCAAATTACAAATTTTGATTCAAAAAGCTGTTTTCTCATGAATGCGGACTTTGGAGTCCTGGTGGGTGATTTCAGAAAATTGTTTGAAGGTAGAAAAACATGAGTTTTTTCTAAACAATAGTTTCTGAAGATCAGAGATCAGTATTTTGAAACCTTTCAGAAAGTAACGCTCTGCGTGAGATATCAAAGAACCCTTCATGGCACTGCTATATGTCCTCCACATCTGAGGAATCGCTGCTGATGAGATAGATATGTACGTTAGGTTTATCTCTACTGGCGGTTTCCGAGAAGCTGATGGCGTCGTTGGAAACACTGTAAGCTGCATTGAAGTCTGTTTTTTTTTATGTCTCATTCAGCGCCTCAACTCTTCTTGAAGAAGCTGACTTACCCCGACGCCTATGTACTTCATCTGAGACTTACTTTGACATGGGGAGGTCAGCTCACGTCGTCTGGTTGAAGTAAGGATAGTATACTGCAGGGTTTTGTCCAGAGGCGTAGGATCCATGTGCTCTCAGTATGCTCAGTGGGCTCATAAGTCCGGCAGACGGAAGGTAAGGATGCAGGGATTGGCCGTACAGCATGCTAGAGTAAGGGCTAGAAAAAGATCCGAACCCTCCAGATGAGGGTGGTATGGTCGGACTATTCACATCCAAACCTGGGTTCTGTTTCTTCCACTTTGTGCGTCTGTTCTGGAACCAGATTTTTACCTGTTAGAAGAAGAATGCAACTTTCATTAGACAACAATATGACGTGTATAAGAGAACAATAAAACTCATATTATAGAATGTTTATATTTTAGGTTGCAAACGATTTGTGCTCATAATACTTCTTTACATGTCTTCATTATGATGTTGGTAAAGTATTAATGTTGTCCATAAATAGACTAAATAGATAATTGTGCTTGCAGAAAACCTTTGGTGTAGAAAGAAGACATGAAGACAGAGCTGAACCTGCAGGGGGGGGGGGGGCATCTTTCCTGGTTCAACGTCTTGATTCAAATAGCGGGTCAGCTTGGCTTCTAATTATTTAAACATTAAGCTCTTTCTCTTTACATCCGCCGGGGCCATCACCTCCCTCTTGCCCACCACCCCCGATTTCTACAACATTCTGTTGTTTCGGCGCCCGCGTTCCTTGTGTTAAGATGGTTATGTTGGTGTCATTTATCTCCCTTGAGCACGGCCGGGTCCGAAGAATGAACAAGGCCTCCCGATGGAGTTTGTCACATCCATTATTGGTGGGTTTTGTGTTGGTCTCAATTAGTTCAGCCCCCGCATCATGGTTAGGTCAAAAAGGGTGTCTGGGTCTGTTTGTATGTAGGGCTCCATAGTGTACACAAAACAAACAAACGCTAATGACATCACATAACTTTTAATAAAATTGTCAAGTTGGAATAGTTTTTTTTTTTTTAATTTTGATTGTAATAAATATTAAAGACGGTGTTAAAAAAAATGCTTTTTAAAAAACAAAAAACAAATACATCTTACAAAGTGTCTTTTAATAACTCATGAATGTTGGATTTCAGAAATGGAACATTTGTCTACCCCACCCCCCTCACTCTTGAATGCCTACGTGCGGAAATACTAGGAGACGTATAATCCGTCCAAGATATACATATTTTTTATTTCTTTAGTCAAATTGAAGTTTATTTCTTTATTTCAAAAATTATAACGGTCAAACTAGATTTTATCATTGTGACCAACGAGCTAGTAATTATTTTTCCAATAATATGCATCAACTGTTAATTTTCTCTCAAAATCGTTAGATCCGTTTTCGAGAACAGTTCCTAGGTTTCACCCAGAAGGTTTTTTCATGAAGGTACAAGTTGAATAAAGATAATATAAATAAACAACAACTGTGACATACCAACACAGTGTGATTATTAGTTGACCAATGACACAAACAGCATACAGACAGATATGTAAAGATTGTGTTTAAAATAATTTGGAGACATTTTCTTTGGTTCTTTTGACTCGTAACTTTATGTGTATATTTCATAAAGACAAACGCATTGTACTAGATTTAAGTAGATTATTAGATATTTAGAAGTATTTTCTAAGTTTTAAAGATATAGAAGATGAATACCATAGCAAACATTTCTGCCTGGTCCTGTCATATGAGTTCTCGACTGGGGCAAAGGTGTATACAAACTCTAAACTAATCTACGACTTTAAAAAAAAAAAATGCGAAACTTTCCTACTCCGCATTCAGCTTAGATCTAGATCTAAAGTTTGCATGGACGGAGTTTTGGCAGCATTACTTTTTTTTTTTTTTTTCGTTTTTTTTTTCCTTAAAGTTTTTCCCCAGCTTGTCCCCCCCCCCCCTCCCGCATTAGTCCGTCAATAAATCTCAGTTGACATTGTCATTTGTTGTCGAATGAAAGAATCGTCCTCAGTTACCTGTGTTTCCGTTAGGTTCAGACTCAAGGCCAGATTCAGTCGTTCACAGACGGAGAGATATCTTGTGGTCTTGAACTTATTCTCCAGGGCCACTAGCTGCTCGTACGTGAAGGCCGTGCGGGCCCTCCTGGGCTTACCCTGCTTGCTGCTGTCCCCGCTGTTGTTGCCGCTGTCGTCCAGGTTCCGCTTCTCGTCGTCACTGTCCTCATCACCCAGCGGTTTGCCGTTTTCGTCACACATGTCCGCGTCGTCGTCAGGGTCAAAGTTCTCTTGCGAGGAAGTGACTGATATGTCATCGTCATGATGAAGACCTGCGTAGGGGGAAACAGAGAAACAGTTCAACTTGAGAAACAATAAGGAAACAAGTCAGTATAAGAAACAACGGAGCGTGGAGAAACAGAAAAGAAACAGTTTAACATGGAAACAACAAATCATAGGGAAATTAAAAAAAATATAAACATGTGAAACAATAAGAAACAGTTTAACATGAGAAACAGTTCAATATGATAAAAAATATAAATCTAAAAAAAAAAAAAAAAAAAGAAAACCAGTTAAACATAGAAACAGTTGAGACTGAAATAGCATGCGAGGCAATGCCTCGGAAGTTTCATACAATTAAACATAATCGAAAACAGATTACTTGATATTTGAACACGGAAACATCAAAAATTGGAAATTATTAAATGGGAATTTTTTTTTCCTTTGTCTTATTTTAAAGAACAATATACACCACTTTGTCTGATGGTCTTTGAGTGATTGTGTTACACGACCAAATTATGTATCAAACATGTAGATCTGTACATGATCTGTACATGAAGGTAAGTTAAGGTAAGTCAATCAGGAGAATGTATTCGGTCTTCTAATTTCAATCTCAAGATCTTAATTTTATTTTTTTTTTTGTATGAAGAACATCTCTACTTCAATATTTGCAATCAATAGTGACAATCACAATTTTTTCTTACAGGGACTTGTTTTAAGGAACGTGAATCTTAATTATACAAAAGAAAAAGTTGTTTTTAGATTACTTTAAATCCCTGGATTATGACCTTTTTGTTTTAAGAATTTATTGTATAAGATGAATTACAAAACGTGATTAAATAAACTATTTTATATGTTTATAATGAAAGTTATAAAATAAAAAAATTATGGCTTTTATATAGCGCTACTTTCATGCTTATAACATGCTTAGAGCACTTTGGTCCAATCTGGACCAGTGGGGGGAGGAGAAGGTTTTTCCGTACCGCCTTTAAACACAACTCTGCCCGAGTCGGGTGTCGAACCTCGAGCCCACTTCGAGGCAAGTTCAAACGCACGACCACGCTTCCCACGCTTCATACAAGGATACTCTGTGTACATCATATGATAAACATTATATATGTTTAGTTCTAATAAACAAGAAAGTTTTAAATACAAATATTCATTCTATAAATTAACTAAAACTAATGGCGAAAGAGATCTAGCCTAGTAAGCATTCTTTGAAGATCGTACAATTATCCCTATTTTAAAAAAAAAGCAATTATATTTATTTCTTATATTTATATTCAAGTTTTAGATGGATCAGTGCAATACCATTATCATTAGTATCTGAATCATTAAATTCGTGTGTATGTGTGTCTACATTGGTGTGTGTGTGTGGGGGGGGGTAAACTTTAAAGATTGTTTAATTTATTTGTAATTCATTGAATTAAATTTTAAAATAGGTCTTAGCCTGTTTAGAGATACTTTGAGAAACATAAAGAAACCAGAGAACTCAGTCAAGTCATTACACATCCAACACTAGGATCATACGTATACACGATCATGTTCATTGAACGAGATGGATAACTGGTCGAGACAGTATGCTCATTGGAAAGACATCACGATGGTCTAGGGTTTCAAGTTCGAGCCCGGTACGCTGCAGTTCTGCAAATGATTTGTACTAAGACAAAAAATATATATATCTGAAGGAACATGTCAAAGCAATTTCAATAATGTTTTGCCTATAAGAAGTAGTGGGTAATTGTTGATCTGAGATTGACTTTTTGAAAGATTGTCTATAAGAAGTAGTGGGTAATTGTTGATCTGAGATTGACTTTTTGAAAGATTGTCTATAAGAAGTAGTGGGTAATTATTGATCTGAGATTGACTTTTTGAAAGATTGTCTATAAGAAGTAGTGGGTAATTGTTGATCTGAGATTGACTTTTTGAAAGATTGTCTATAAGAAGTAGTGGGTAATTATTGATCTGAGATTGACTTTTTGAAAGATTGTCTATAAGAAGTAGTGGGTAATTGTTGATCTGAGATTGACTTTTTGAAAGATTGTCTATAAGAAGTAGTGGGTAATTGTTGATCTGAGATTGACTTTTTGAAAGATTGTCTATAAGAAGTAGTGGGTAATTGTTGATCTGAGATTGACTTTTTGAAAGATTGTCTATAAGAAGTAGTGGGTAATTGTTGATCTGAGATTGACTTTTTGAAAGATTGTCTATAAGAAGTAGTGAGTAATTGTTGATCTGAGATTGACTTTTTGAAAGATTGTCTATAAGAAGTAGTGGGTAATTGTTGACCTGAGATTGACTTTTTGAAAGATTGTCTATAAGAAGTAGTGGGTAATTGTTGATCTGAGATTGACTTTTTGAAAGGTTGCCTATAAGAAGTAGTGGGTAATTGTTGATCTGAGATTGACTTTTGAAAGATAGACACCCGAAGAGAAGTGTCCTGTTTCTTCAAAACTACAAACTCTAAATTTAATATCATTTGAACAAATCTTGACAACTTCAAGGTCTGAGTTTGAGACCTGCTCCTCCGTGCGATAGAAATGTCAGAAATTTAGGAAACTATTAGATCACAATTCTCTCGAATATCGCAATCGCGCGTATAGGGACTAAAACTATTTGTACTTTCGTATAAAACTTTGTATTAATTCATGAACGTACAAGCGAGAAGGCACTACGTCAGTCTTCCTTCTTCTTCTTCTTCGTTCCCGTGTTTCATTTTGGAGGGTTTAGTCCATTGAGTTTCCAGATCTGGCAGCTCTCCATATAGTTTTTGTTCTATGAGGGGTTTGTGGGCCAATGTCTTGTTCGGGCCTATCGATACAGTATGCAGCTTTGATGGACATAGTCGGCATCTCTGGTGATGCTTCTCAAATGCCAATCTCAATAGTACCATTTTAAGCTTACGGAAGATGTGATGTCTCAGTCGGTGGCTCCCTCTTCTGTGACGAAATATTGAAAGGTGTTTCATGTTGAGACAGCTTATAATAGGAATCGTGTTTCTTTAGTAAAAATTTTCAAGATTTAATTTTTATTTTATTTTAGACACATCTTTTGTTTCGCCTGACAGAAAGTTCACGTTATTTGTATTTGTGGAGTTTCCATAGAAGTTCCAGTACAAGAGAGCAAGACGTGTAAATACAAGTCCTGACTAAAGCCAAGGTATCTAGAGCATTGCTTTGTTGTAGTAGAAAACAATAGGATGTATCGGTTACCTTGCTCGACTTTAGCAGTATGGTTTACAATGCTAGATATATCCAGTGATTTGAGGATCAAAGCTGGTCACCTACAACGTTTGTTAAAGTGATAAGTAACAGGAAATCTGGTTTGGATTCCAATATATAGTCTCACGATTGAACAATATTAGAGGATACTTTTATTATTATTATTTTGGTTCACTATATCTATATATATAGTGTGTAATAATTGTAAGTAACAACATATTTGTTCCGAGCGTCAAAATTCCTTAGTTATAATTTTTTTGTGTTTAACAAGAGACTTTTTAGAGTAATATCAGAACGAGGCTAGTGATGTTCAACACCTGTAGGCCAGGGAGTTCAATCTATTTCTGTCACGCGAGTAGCGACGATTCAATACTTTTTTTTTATTATTTGTTCTTTGCTGTGCCCGATTCCTGGTCTGTGGCCAGAAGTTATGAGGGCCAGAATAATTAAAAACAACAAAATAATTACAATTATAAAAAATGAACTAAAACGAATTCTAGCCGATAAGGTCCTAAAGGTGTTCGGTAAAAGGTTAACGTTGCTTTTGTTGGATTGTAGCCACGTTTCACTGCTACAACTCTACACGTCCACTACTTGGTTTACACGTCATTTTTAACTACACATGACAATTACGGACTACAGCTATGTATCTACCCTAGTACAGTTGTATCTCATCTAAGAAGTCAAAAAATGGTATGAAATTTTAAAATGTTTTAAATAAACTAAAAATAAGTCAATTTTCCATTTAATGATAAACAGTGAGAAATATTTCGAAAATCTGAATAACGTCATACAGTATATGTCATTACATTTACGTTGTTACTGTAGATGTGTACGTCATCGTATTCCAATATAGTAAAATATTCTCATTATCTCCCATTTATTATTTCAGCCTTTTATTTTTCTATGAAATTTTAACCTTTATAATATGTATGTCAACTTCTAGACATGTGTAGATAATATTAAATGTATTGATCACATAGAAACCACCTAGCATTCTTTTCCAGCTTGGACTTTCACGATCATATGAAATTCTACAACTTTATATAGTTTTTATAAAAAGCATTTTTGTAGTATCATATACTAAAGTAAAATGCCTTAAAACATAGCCTTCATTCTAAGATTCCAAGATCGAGGATTTTTACTTAGTAAAGTATGAATAAAATGCAAAGACGAATTTATTTTCTAATACAGTGTTCTTAATTTTCACTTATAATCCTTATCCCTACCCAGAATGGGCCCACGCGCAATCCGAGTCGCATAGGGCCCCGCATTTGTAGGACTGGCCCTGGAGGTACTCTGTCATAGGCTGACATAATATGCTATGTTTGATAACTAGAGACACACAATTATAATATTTGATAGCTTATCAGAACGTTAACATTTTGTGGTCACTAAATTAATAATTTCTGAAGCAGATGGAGGTGAATTCCTTCGTTAAATGTTTAATCTCTAAAGCAGTTCGCAAACATACCTTTTTTTTCGAAGGCTAGATAATGGGCGTGAGGTGAAACAAACGAAAATAAAACCTGGAAAATTTGTGCATCTTTCTTTTTTGGGGCTAATGACGACACGCTGTGGTGTTTGTGTTCCGAGTTGAGGAACCGCATCACCCACTCTCGCCACTTTTCTTAACACTACGGGCTAATTACTTGAAGATATTACCCCCCCCCCCACACCTCCTCCACCTCCCCCCCCTCATTTCTGCTTCACCCTCTCTCTCATAACGAGGCAGTAAATCTTCCACGCTTTCTCTTTCCATCGGGAGTCTGCCGTATGGGAAAAGCAGCTCAAAGTTTGCCTAGCCTCCTGCTGAAGATCTCGAGATGAGAAAATCAGAGACGTCCTTAAAGTGGCGAGGCTTGCGGGGGGTGGAGTGGGGAGCAAATGATGAGGCTCCTGTGATGTGTATATGCACACATGTGACGGCTCGAGTCATGCGTCGTAAATGGGGAGGCAGGGCACCTGCGCTGACGTTACGCCCCTGCACATCTAGCACGGTGGCCCGGGGACCGTCTACTTCAGTATGCAGGTAATTACGATTTTTTAGTCTAATTATCTTAAATCGTTTTTTTTAATTGTTTTTTTTAGTCTGTATAGGGCCTAGGCAATGAAAAAGGAAGTGGTAATTTAACACATATACAATTATTCCATTATTTAATTATGATACTTAAAAGGATAAATTGTACAAGAATGTAGAAATATTATTAAATTTTACTTTGTTGCTGCTATTGAGACTTTCTTTCTTTCAATCTTTACCATCTGCCTACACCATCGCCATGGCTAGAAATTCAAGTCTTTTATTTGGACAACTTTTCATTCTCCTATCGAGCTGAAATTTCGCACATATGCTCGAGCTGGATGACAACACTTTTTTTTTCAGAAAGATCACTTTATTAATTACTTCTATTATCAAACATTGAAATTATAAATAAAAACTAAGAGACGTAACTGAGTGACATAAATATTTGTATTATAATATTTTGTCTAAGACTCTAAGACAATTACATATCTATTTACACGTCTAGGCTACAATGATATTCAAATAATACCAGTCCCAATGAATTGAGTTCTGTTTAAAAAGAAATGAACAAACTGAGAAAGCAAAGACAACTAGCAGCGTCGCAAATGAAAAACAAAGTGGGAAAAGCATAACAAGAGACAAGAGTTGCTCTACATGGACAAGAGACAAGAGTTGCTCTACATGGACAAGAGACAAGAGTTGCTCTACATGGACAAGAGACAAGAGTTGTTCTACATGGACAAGAGACAAGAGTTGTTCTACATGGACAAGAGACAAGAGTTGTTCTACATGGACAAGAGACAAGAGTTGTTCTACATGGACAAGAGACAAGAGTTGTTCTACATGGACAAGAGTTGTTCTACATGGACAAGAGACAAGAGTTGTTCTACATGGACAAGAGACAAGAGTTGTTCTACATGGACAAGAGACAAGAGTTGCTCTACATGGACAAGAGACAAGAGTTGCTCTACATGGACAAGAGACAAGAGTTGCTCTACATGGACAAGAGACAAGAGTTGTTCTACATGGACAAGAGACAAGAGTTGCTCTACATGGACAAGAGACAAGAGTTGCTCTACATGGACAAGAGACAAGAGTTGCTCTACATGGAAAAGAGACAAGAGTTGCTCTACATAGACAAGAGACAAGAGTTGTTCTACATGGACAAGAGACAAGAGTTGTTCTACATGGACAAGAGTTGTTCTACATGGACAAGAGACAAGAGTTGTTCTACATGGACAAGAGACAAGAGTTGTTCTACATGGACAAGAGACAAGAGTTGTTCTACATGGACAAGAGACAAGAGTTGTTCTACATGGACAAGAGACAAGAGTTGTTCTACATAGACAAGAGACAAGAGTTGTTCTACGTGAACAAGAGACAAGAGTTGTTCTACATGGACAAGAGACAAGAGTTGTTCTACATGGACAAGAGACAAGAGTTGTTCTACATGGACAAGAGACAAGAGTTGTTCTACATGGACAAGAGACAAGAGTTGCTCTACATGGACAAGAGACAAGAGTTGTTCTACATGGACAAGAGACAAGAGTTGCTCTACATGGACAAGAGACAAGAGTTGCTCTACATGGACAAGAGACAAGAGTTGTTCTACATGGACAAGAGACAAGAGTTGTTCTACATGGACAAGAGACAAGAGTTGTTCTACATGGACAAGAGACAAGAGTTGTTCTACATGGACAAGAGACAAGAGTTGCTCTACATGGACAAGAGACAAGAGTTGTTCTACATGGACAAGAGACAAGAGTTGTTCTACATGGACAAGAGACAAGAGTTGTTCTACATAGACAAGAGACAAGAGTTGTTCTACATGGACAAGAGACAAGAGTTGTTCTACATGGACAAGAGACAAGAGTTGTTCTACATAGACAAGAGACAAGAGTTGTTCTACATGGACAAGAGTTGTTCTACATGGACAAGAGTTGTTCTACATGGACAAGAGACAAGAGTTGTTCTACATGGACAAGAGACAAGAGTTGTTCTACATAGACAAGAGACAAGAGTTGTTCTACATGGACAAGAGACAAGAGTTGTTCTACATGGACAAGAGACAAGAGTTGTTCTACATAGACAAGAGACAAGAGTTGTTCTACATGGACAAGAGACAAGAGTTGTTCTACATGGACAAGAGACAAGAGTTGTTCTACATAGACAAGAGACAAGAGTTGTTCTACGTGAACAAGAGACAAGAGTTGTTCTACATGGACAAGAGACAAGAGTTGTTCTACATGGACAAGAGACAAGAGTTGTTCTACATGGACAAGAGACAAGAGTTGTTCTACATGGACAAGAGACAAGAGTTGCTCTACATGGACAAGAGACAAGAGTTGTTCTACATGGACAAGAGACAAGAGTTGTTCTACATAGACAAGAGACAAGAGTTGCTCTACATGGACAAGAGACAAGAGTTGTTCTACATGGACAAGAGACAAGAGTTGTTCTACATGGACAAGAGACAAGAGTTGTTCTACGTGAACAAGAGACAAGAGTTGTTCTACATGGACAAGAGACAAGAGTTGTTCTATATAGACAAGAGACAAGAGTTGTTCTACATAGACAAGAGACAAGAGTTGCTCTACATGGACAAGAGACAAGAGTTGTTCTACATGGACAAGAGACAAGAGTTGTTCTACATGGACAAGAGACAAGAGTTGTTCTACATAGACAAGAGACAAGAGTTGTTCTACATGGACAAGAGACAAGAGTTGTTCTACATGGACAAGAGACAAGAGTTGTTCTACATAGACAAGAGACAAGAGTTGTTCTACATGGACAAGAGTTGTTCTACATGGACAAGAGTTGTTCTACATGGACAAGAGACAAGAGTTGTTCTACATGGACAAGAGACAAGAGTTGTTCTACATAGACAAGAGACAAGAGTTGTTCTACATGGACAAGAGACAAGAGTTGTTCTACATGGACAAGAGACAAGAGTTGTTCTACATAGACAAGAGACAAGAGTTGTTCTACATGGACAAGAGACAAGAGTTGTTCTACATGGACAAGAGACAAGAGTTGTTCTACATAGACAAGAGACAAGAGTTGTTCTACGTGAACAAGAGACAAGAGTTGTTCTACATGGACAAGAGACAAGAGTTGTTCTACATGGACAAGAGACAAGAGTTGTTCTACATGGACAAGAGACAAGAGTTGTTCTACATGGACAAGAGACAAGAGTTGCTCTACATGGACAAGAGACAAGAGTTGTTCTACATGGACAAGAGACAAGAGTTGTTCTACATGGACAAGAGACAAGAGTTGCTCTACATGGACAAGAGACAAGAGTTGTTCTACATGGACAAGAGACAAGAGTTGTTCTACATGGACAAGAGACAAGAGTTGTTCTACGTGAACAAGAGACAAGAGTTGTTCTACATGGACAAGAGACAAGAGTTGTTCTACATAGACAAGAGACAAGAGTTGTTCTACATGGACAAGAGACAAGAGTTGCTCTACATGGACAAGAGACAAGAGTTGTTCTACATGGACAAGAGACAAGAGTTGTTCTACATGGACAAGAGACAAGAGTTGTTCTACGTGAACAAGAGACAAGAGTTGTTCTACATGGACAAGAGACAAGAGTTGTTCTACATAGACAAGAGACAAGAGTTGTTCTACATAGACAAGAGACAAGAGTTGTTCTACATGGACAAGAGACAAGAGTTGTTCTACATGGACAAGAGACAAGAGTTGTTCTACATGGACAAGAGTTGTTCTACATAGACAAGAGACAAGAGTTGTTCTACATGGACAAGAGTTGCTCTACATGGACAAGAGACAAGAGTTGTTCTACATGGACAAGAGACAAGAGTTGTTCTACATGGACAAGAGACAAGAGTTGTTCTACGTGAACAAGAGACAAGAGTTGTTCTACATGGACAAGAGACAAGAGTTGTTCTACATAGACAAGAGACAAAAGTTGTTCTACATGGACAAGAGACAAGAGTTGTTCTACATGGACAAGAGTTGTTCTACATGGACAAGAGACAAGAGTTGTTCTACATGGACAAGAAACAAGAGTTGTTCTACATGGACAAGAGACAAGAGTTGTTCTACATAGACAAGAGACAAGAGTTGTTCTACATGGACAAGAGACAAGAGTTGTTCTACATAGACAAGAGACAAGAGTTGTTCTACATAGACAAGAGACAAGAGTTGCTCTACATGGACAAGAGACAAGAGTTGTTCTACATAGACAAGAGACAAGAGTTGTTCTACATAGACAAGAGACAAGAGTTGTTCTACATGGACAAGAGACAAGAGTTGTTCTACATGGACAAGAGACAAGAGTTGCTCTACATGGACAAGAGACAAGAGTTGCTCTACATGGACAAGAGACAAGAGTTGTTCTACATGGACAAGAGACAAGAGTTGCTCTACATGGACAAGAGACAAGAGTTGCTCTACATGGACAAGAGACAAGAGTTGTTCTACATGGACAAGAGACAAGAGTTGTTCTACATAGACAAGAGACAAGAGTTGTTCTACATGGACAAGAGACAAGAGTTGTTCTACATGGACAAGAGTTGTTCTACATGGACAAGAGACAAGAGTTGTTCTACATGGACAAGAGACAAGAGTTGTTCTACATGGACAAGAGACAAGAGTTGCTCTACATGGACAAGAGACAAGAGTTGCTCTACATGGACAAGAGACAAGAGTTGCTCTACATGGACAAGAGACAAGAGTTGTTCTACATGGACAAGAGACAAGAGTTGCTCTACATGGACAAGAGACAAGAGTTGCTCTACATGGACAAGAGACAAGAGTTGTTCTACATGGACAAGAGACAAGAGTTGTTCTACATAGACAAGAGACAAGAGTTGTTCTACATGGACAAGAGACAAGAGTTGTTCTACATGGACAAGAGACAAGAGTTGCTCTACATGGACAAGAGACAAGAGTTGTTCTACATGGACAAGAGACAAGAGTTGTTCTACATGGACAAGAGACAAGAGTTGTTCTACATAGACAAGAGACAAGAGTTGTTCTACATGGACAAGAGACAAGAGTTGTTCTACATGGACAAGAGACAAGAGTTGTTCTACATAGACAAGAGACAAGAGTTGTTCTACATGGACAAGAGTTGTTCTACATGGACAAGAGTTGTTCTACATGGACAAGAGACAAGAGTTGTTCTACATGGACAAGAGACAAGAGTTGTTCTACATAGACAAGAGACAAGAGTTGTTCTACATGGACAAGAGACAAGAGTTGTTCTACATGGACAAGAGACAAGAATTGTTCTACATAGACAAGAGACAAGAGTTGTTCTACATGGACAAGAGACAAGAGTTGTTCTACATGGACAAGAGACAAGAGTTGTTCTACATGGACAAGAGACAAGAGTTGTTCTACATAGACAAGAGACAAGAGTTGTTCTACGTGAACAAGAGACAAGAGTTGTTCTACATGGACAAGAGACAAGAGTTGTTCTACATGGACAAGAGACAAGAGTTGTTCTACATGGACAAGAGACAAGAGTTGTTCTACATGGACAAGAGACAAGAGTTGCTCTACATGGACAAGAGACAAGAGTTGTTCTACATGGACAAGAGACAAGAGTTGTTCTACATGGACAAGAGACAAGAGTTGTTCTACGTGAACAAGAGACAAGAGTTGTTCTACATGGACAAGAGACAAGAGTTGTTCTACATAGACAAGAGACAAGAGTTGTTCTACATAGACAAGAGACAAGAGTTGTTCTACATGGACAAGAGACAAGAGTTGTTCTACATGGACAAGAGACAAGAGTTGTTCTACATGGACAAGAGTTGTTCTACATAGACAAGAGACAAGAGTTGTTCTACATGGACAAGAGTTGCTCTACATGGACAAGAGACAAGAGTTGTTCTACATGGACAAGAGTTGCTCTACATGGACAAGAGACAAGAGTTGTTCTACATGGACAAGAGACAAGAGTTGTTCTACATGGACAAGAGACAAGAGTTGTTCTACGTGAACAAGAGACAAGAGTTGTTCTACATGGACAAGAGACAAGAGTTGTTCTACATAGACAAGAGACAAGAGTTGTTCTACATGGACAAGAGACAAGAGTTGTTCTACATGGACAAGAGTTGTTCTACATGGACAAGAGACAAGAGTTGTTCTACATGGACAAGAGACAAGAGTTGTTCTACATGGACAAGAGACAAGAGTTGTTCTACATAGACAAGAGACAAGAGTTGTTCTACATGGACAAGAGACAAGAGTTGTTCTACATAGACAAGAGACAAGAGTTGTTCTACATAGACAAGAGACAAGAGTTGCTCTACATGGACAAGAGACAAGAGTTGTTCTACATAGACAAGAGACAAGAGTTGTTCTACATAGACAAGAGACAAGAGTTGTTCTACATGGACAAGAGACAAGAGTTGTTCTACATAGACAAGAGACAAGAGTTGTTCTACATAGACAAGAGACAAGAGTTGCTCTACATGGACAAGAGACAAGAGTTGTTCTACATAGACAAGAGACAAGAGTTGTTCTACATAGACAAGAGACAAGAGTTGTTCTACATAGACAAGAGACAAGAGTTGTTCTACATGGACAAGAGACAAGAGTTGTTCTACATAGACAAGAGACAAGAGTTGTTCTACATGGACAAGAGACAAGAGTTGTTCTACATGGACAAGAGACAAGTCAGGGAAATTGCATTCTAGTTTGTGATATTTATTATATACTGATGTTGTGTAGGTTATGAGATTGCGTATGCCAAATTAAATCTAAATGTTTAGGTTACTATATCATTTAGACATAAACTAATGTGGTTTTATCCAGAGTGATTTTTTTTATATAAACTACATCTGTAGTTTCTGTATGTGTAATTGCAATGCACTGGTAACTAGATACACATCTAGCCGTTTTTTTTATATTTTATTTTATGTTTTATGTGGCTCTTATACACAGCTCGTGGCTCTTATACACAGCTCGTGGCTCTTATACACAGCTCGTGGCTCTTATACACAGCTCGTGGCTCTTATACACAGCTCGTGGCTCTTATACACAGCTCGTGGCTCTTATACACAGCTCGTGGCTCTTATACACAGCTCGTGGCTCTTATACACAGCTCGTGGCTCTTATACACAGCTCGTGGCTCTTATACACAGCTCGTGGCTCTTATACACAGCTCGTGGCTCTAATACACAGCTCGTGGCTCTTATACACAGCTCGTGGCTCTAATACACAGCTCGTGGCTCTTATACACAGCTCGTGGCTCTGATACACAGCTCGTGGCTCTGATACACAGCTCGTGGCTCTTATACACAGCTCGTGGCTCTGATACACAGCTCGTGGCTCTTATACACAGCTCGTGGCTCTGATACACAGCTCGTGGCTCTTATACACAGCTCGTGGCTCTTATACACAGCTCGTGGCTCTTATACACAGCTCGTGGCTCTTATACACAGCTCGTGGCTCTTATACACAGCTCGTGGCTCTTATACACAGCTCGTGGCTCTAATACACAGCTCGTGGCTCTTATACACAGCTCGTGGCTCTTATACACAGCTCGTGGCTCTTATACACAGCTCGTGGCTCTTATACACAGCTCGTGGCTCTTATACACAGCTCGTGGCTCTAATACACAGCTCGTGGCTCTTATACACAGCTCGTGGCTCTTATACACAGCTCGTGGCTCTAATACACAGCTCGTGGCTCTTATACACAGCTCGTGGCTCTAATACACAGCTCGTGGCTCTTATACACAGCTCGTGGCTCTGATACACAGCTCGTGGCTCTGATACACAGCTCGTGGCTCTTATACACAGCTCGTGGCTCTGATACACAGCTCGTGGCTCTTATACACAGCTCGTGGCTCTTATACACAGCTCGTGGCTCTTATACACAGCTCGTGGCTCTTATACACAGCTCGTGGCTCTGATACACAGCTCGTGGCTCTTATACACAGCTCGTGGCTCTTATACACAGCTCGTGGCTCTAATACACAGCTCGTGGCTCTTATACACAGCTCGTGGCTCTGATACACAGCTCGTGGCTCTGATACACAGCTCGTGGCTCTTATACACAGCTCGTGGCTCTTATACACAGCTCGTGGCTCTTATACACAGCTCGTGGCTCTTATACACAGCTCGTGGCTCTAATACACAGCTCGTGTAGATATGGGGAAATTGAACTTTACAAATTGTAGTCTAGTCCCATAATGAGTTTATATAGAGTTCCATGTTTAGATTTATTTTTTTTTAAATTCACCATTCCAATGCTAAGATTCCGAGAGTTATGTGGACGATGACACACAATGGAGTCCAGAAAAACATTCTCCCGAAATCATGTCATGTAATCGTTCTAAAAAAAAAAAAAAGCTTTTTGTCCAAAAAGAATATTGTTCCGGATTATTGTATTTTGTCGTCTTAAAACGTTTTAGGTGGTATTTAAAACTGTAATCCTTGGTTCATTGGCAGAGATTGGATGGAGACAGGTAAGGGAAGGGCCCGGAACATGTGGAATATTTTCTTTTGTTATTATTTATCTTTCTTTTCTTTACCTCGCCCGTCCTTAACCCTTGACACCGAGCCACATATTGCATCAACGAACCGACGATGTGCAGACGTGAAGAACATCGGACGACCTTGCCTGGATTAACATTCAATTCGACCAGATTAGCCTGGTATGAACTGATTGGTTTCAGACGAGTTCAAAATAGGTCTGCCTTAAATGTAGGCAAGTGACAAAAAAGAAAGTGCAATGTTCCTGTGGAAGGTTTGAAATTATAAAACACTTACGGACAATGCACAGAAATCTATAAGAAGCCCCAAAAAAAGCCATCAATCACAATATTAAAACAGACACCATGTTCTGTTCAGTGAGGTTTAACTTGAAGGAGATGCCGCGATTAAAGTTTTATTGTACATAAATAGAAGACGATTGAAGTGATTTGTTGAAATGTAAAAATTAATTTGAACTAACATTGTAAATTCTTCTTTTTCTCTTCTCTTTCTCTCTCTCTCTCTCTTTCAGTGTATCTTTCTTTCTATCTTTCATTTTATTTTATTTTTCTGTACGGCTACATTACAAATAATTTTTGTTTTTAGAGGGTTTTTTTTGGGAGGCGGGGGGGGGGGAAACCGTTAATGTGTTTGTGATGTCTGTCTGTCCAGTTTAAATCTGGTAAACTTAAAGTGCAATTGAAAATGTTATTTCACCATCGCCCATATCGTGCTCTCAATACATGTAATTGCAACCACTACATTTAAGACTGAGACTAAGTCTGTTTTATTGATAGTTAGGGAAATTTGTTGAGATTACAAGGACTCTTCTCTCATGTAACAACAATAGAACCGAAACATTCACATAAATAGAACAGATATTACATTTGGTCATCGGAAAGATATTGCTATTGTTTTTCTTTAAACTAAAGTAAGCATACTCTATGCACATACATATATACCGTTTTTAAAACAAGCTTAAATATCAGGATACGACGCTACAATGAGGAGTTTTATCTGCAGAGAGCAGTATATATATCGTCTGCGTGCTTAAAGGAGAACTGCTTTTGTTTTCTTTTTATTAATAAGAGTATGTCTTTTGTTGAGCAGTTCACCATCTCCTCCCGTACATGTCTTTTGTTGAGCAGTTCACCATCTCCTCCCGTACATGTCTTTTGTTGAGCAGTTCACCATCTCCTCCCGTACATGTCTTTTGTTGAGCAGTTCACCATCTCCTCCCGTACATGTCTTTTGTTGAGCAGTTCACCATCTCCTCCCGTACATGTCTTTTGAGTTGCCATGTTCACGATGTTTACAAAATGTATTTACATGCAACTGCTACTTGTTGTATTTCCAAAAATTAACATTTTGGGATTTTATAATTAAGAGTACGTATTGTTACCTCGCAGTTGTTTGAAATTTTTAATAACCCAAAAAAAAGGGGGGACCGAGATTCTTTTTTTTATGTCTGGCGATTCCCCTCATAATAATAAACGTCACCGATTGGTATATTCGATGTTACTGTTGTGAATGCGATGATGTAGTGGTAAATGTACTTGTAGCAACAGACTTGCAGGGGCAACTTCGAGTTTTTGCGCAACACAAAGTATCTTCTTCCTCCTGTTTTATACTGGCAAGGTTTCCAAGAGGAAGGAGCGTGTTCGTGTGCGTGGTTGAATGCAACAAAGGGAAATTATTGTTTGTATAGATGATATAAATGTTCTTTTTGTTTTCTCTCTCCATTACTTTATTATTTCCCTTTGGTCAGAAAATATTATTCTATCTAAAAAAATCTGATTCACTTCCGAAGCACTCATTACAACGATCTGACTCGGAATCCTGGAAGTTTTAAGTTTTGAAGCCCTTTCGATTTTTTAAAAATTTGTTTATTTAAATGTTAAATATTGTATGCGTTTGTAAGACTACGATAATACTTGGAAAAGAATATAAACTACGCTTAGACAGAATGGTACAGGATTTTGTCAAATCTGAAGATAAAAAAAATATTTAAAAGGGTTACATTGATAAAGTTCTGGAGTTATTAATGATAATAACAACAATACGAGCGTGTAACAAAGATTAAACAAATGAGCAAGTTATTGAATAATATTCCAAATAGTGTCTTGACCTCGACAGCTGGAAAAATTGTTACCTCTAACTGTTCCATGTGTCTTTTATCTAAAGACATTCAAAAAAAAAATAATGCTTCTAGCTCTAATCAATTAATAACTTAAACTCTCTGTCTAGAAATATTGTCACTAGTGTTTATATTTAAGCCATCTATTGATAATGCTTAAATCAATGAGAATAAAGGTTATGATGCAGAATAAATTGAATGTGTTTTTTTCCCCTTAGAGATACGCATTGAACATGTTTTCCAATGAATGACTTTTTAAGTACTGAGAAATCAACAAGACCTATACTTGTTAGAAAGCTAATAAATTTCAATGGACTAATTTTCGATAAAGACATTTACACATGTACACAGACTGTTTATATATATATATCGTTGACTGGCGAATCCATTGAATACTTGTGACTAAACCAGTGTCTTGATGACAGACTACATTTAGTTTTACCTAGTTCATATCTTGTCTTTATTTATTTTATGTTCATTGTAAATGTTCCTACTGAACGCTCTGACAGTAAACAGAATGTTCATGTGGGAAATGAACAAGTCACATTGAAATGAACAAATTCCAATATGTCAATGTTGACAAAATAAATTGGATAAACAAACAGCCTAGAATTAATACAGACCTATGTATATTATGTCCAAACGGTGTATATGTTATCGGCAAAGTGCGAAGATTTTAGGCAATGTAGGCAATGATTTATCCATTTCCTACTTTGCCTAGGCATTGTGAAATTTCGCTGTAAGGTATTCTATGAATAATAGAAGTTTCTAGGAATAATATTTGTAAATAATTTAGCCTCGTTCTTTAAAGTGTCGGGTTTGTTTACTTACGAGCGTGTGTATGTTGTGTATAACTTTGTTGTGCAAGGTAAAGTGTTGTTACAAAAGTTGTTTCAAATTGTGTTGCATGAAAGGTGAAAGAAAAGAATATCTGACCCAAAACAAGTACAACTACTAAGAAGGACTCACATGACTAGAGCTTGATTTATAACCTGTTCAGAAGTTTGGTTGTGATGATGATTGAAAACAGAACAAGTTATTTTATCATATAAAGCAAAGCCTTTAGTCCAATTCATTTTTGTCGGAAACATTTAATAGTACAATAGTATTACTCGTCTTGAAATTGAGCTTTATAATTAACTCTCTGGGCTATGTTAGTAAAAAAAGAAATCATGTTTAAATAAGTTTTTAAATAAGTTTACTAAGATGGTTTCTCATTTAAATTCTTCCTGTCAGGGTTGATCTAATTGACTTAAAAGTCCCATCTAAATGAAAATAAAAAGAAAATGGAATAACTTTCCCCAGTGAAACTCTACTGAAAAGGTTGTTGTTTTTTTTCACTAAGTACTTTTGAAAGAAAATGCCGGGCATGGGTTCCCACACGGTCTTGTTTTATTTTGTCTGAATGATACAGTGACGTCAGGAGTCACTTCGTTTGAGAAATAAAGGCTAAATATAATGTCATTTTACAACTTATCATCTACTTACATGTTTTATTTTCTCAACTTAGTTTTTAAAGGTTCAGTTTAGTCCGTTTTTATTTTCTGTCCAATTTTGTTAATTTTTTGTCTTTTTAAAAAATTCTCTTTTGATTTGAAGTTGTCTGGTAGATCAGTGGGTCTCACGGCATTTTTTTCTCAACATAATATAATTTATAAGACGCAAAGACTGAGGGAGAGTTGGGAAATGCAATAAAAAGGTTTGACGAGAGATTGTATGTTTTACTCTTTCAATATGTAAATTAAGACAACTGATTGAGACATTATTTCATTTTTGTATTTAAGAAAAAACTAACTAAAATGTTAATAGGTATCACGGTATCGCAAAGAGTATTATAAATTATTTCGATCCTCCATTACTGTTGCCTGTAGACAGTTTTACTCGCTCAATATGCAAAGTATTTCCGAATCTTTTAATTTCCACTGTAGACTAGTTAAAAAAAAAAAAACTAGACAAAGCTATATTTATTAATGTTTATTACAATTTTCAAATATGATTACGACAGATTACCACATTTAAATAATTATTTGATTAATTACAAATTGAAATAGTTTTTACTATAGGCTAAAGGATTATAGGCCTTTAAATGTATTTTTAGAAATCCTGTTGTTCATTTCTTTCCCTTGTTTATTTTTATGTCTTTATCTTTCTAACTAAAATTTTTACTACTTCGCCTGACGTAGATCTAGTCACTTGATAGAATGCCTGCATTTCACACGTTGCTGCTAACATATCTATTATGTCTAGAGTGGACACGGAGACAATTCTTGTAAAAATGTAATGTCCATTACCCGTCTTTAAAGTTTTGAAATTAGACTTTACGCTTTTGTTTAAATTACTTTACAAAAAAAAAGAAATTGTCATCAATCAAAATATTGAACAAGACATACATATCTATTGATAACTATCTATTAGTTTGGAATTTTTTCATAGGTTAACAAATAAACAAAAGTTGTACACTGGGTGGACGAATATTTCCAAAAAGGCTCTAACCATTTTCTCATAATGGGCCACACAGTGAACACTCTAGTTTGACCGCGTTATACATTTTTCAAAACCTGATTCTCTAAAAATTTAATTTTGCCTTTTTATTATGAACGCGGCTCTAGCGTGAATTCCCCACACACTAGCCTCAAATGTTGCTTTGTATTCAGGTCAAGAGTTGAATACAGAAGTACACGTTTATAAATATGTTGCGCACCATCTTATGTAGAACTTATTAGTCGGACTGTTAATAGAAGAACTTAATTGTTCAAAGCGCACTAGGGACATTTGTTGCAATAATGAAGCATTTGCAAGAATAAAAATGTAATGATTGTTATAGACCACCATCAGCTTTAAAGGTAGCATGAATTACTGCATGTATTTATAGCTTGTTCTAGAGCATAAATGTAAAACTTTACACACAAGAATATAATTTGGTCTAGGACTATATGCATATATTGTCTACATTTATGGACTTCACTATTGATTGACATTTAAACTGTTGTGTAAATTGTATGCTAATGCTAAAAAAAAAAAAGACAGAAATAAACACCTTTTTTTTTACTTGTGATAATTACAGTGCGAAATAAGATCCATCTATGGACCGCTTTGTTTGCGATAAGAAATGTAGCATTTCAAAGGAGAATGGTTTTAAAAATGGTGATTCAAGCAGACACACTTTGGGATGCATTAAACATTTCAAATACATGTCCCTGTGAATGTGCATATCTTACCAAAACTATGTAACGAGTAGATTTTAAAAAAAACTAAACTATGCATGTGTGACACACTTACACACACACACACACACACTTATGTTATTCTTTGGTCATTGACCCGTGACGCCTACCAGCTATCTAGCTGATCCAGAGTGAACAGAACACTGTAGTTCTGTGCTATAGAACTTTAGAAAGATGAAGAGCCGAATGAACCACAGACAAATGAATTGATTGATACGAACCAGGCATGAGTTTAAACTGTATGCGGATGTGTTTAAAACTGTAATATTCAAATCACTCAAGACATTTCTCGTCAGACACCAGTACGCTCGACAACTTCAACTTTGATTTTCAACTAAAATACATCGTAATTTTTAAAACAACTTGAATTGAGATTTGTAAACCTGTTAGGAGGGGGAGTCAGAACAAGTGTAGCGCTTCGAATGAAGTCGAATCAAAGGTCACGCTCCATATACCTAACAAAACGTATGTTTAGGGTAGACCAACAGATGTTTGCAATTTTTTTTTATTTCTGGGCAAATCAAAAGACAAATGTATGTTCGGCAGAACATAAAGCCAATGGATTAGGCAATCATTGGAACATATTAACGTTTCTGAACTAAATTCAATCGGCTTCTTATATAGTGAGGCTAAATCTGATATTTTGTATTTAATGGTGTTTATAGCAGTTCGTCTTACCTTGACTTAACGACTTCAATGGGGACTTGTGATCGTCGTGAACATGTGAAAGTCCAGGGTTAGCAAGGCCGGTTACAACCGGGCGCCATGGGTTCCACACGGGTGTTTTGGTGGCCCCGTTAAATTTGGAAGGATCCAAAATATCCGCCACGCTAAAAGCGGTTGTCTTGTGCGGTGTCCGTTGCTGTGGCATTGCATGGGGTGAGGCAGGTGGCGATCCAGCAGAGGGCGAAGACTGTTGGGTGTCTCTGTTGGCGCCCTCAGGTAACCCGTTGGAGCTGGATGATTTTGTGGCCGGATTTTTGACGTCTGAATAGTCTGTCGATTCTCCCTGGACGAGGTCTGATTGATTGTCTAATTTCTCGTTTGTATTACAGGCGTTTTCGTGGACGTCCGGTAATTTTCGGCTGGACTGACAATTTTCTTGGGTGCCGGAAACTGAAGATGTCCGTGAAAGCTGTTGTTGTGACGGCAAGGGCGAAGAAGGTGTGGATGTTCTGGGTGGGTACGGTGAATACCTGCTGGAAGAGTCGCTCCTGTCCTCTACCCTGTCACCCGGTCGAAGAGTTGGGCTGTGGAACGAGTCCGGACTTATGGCTGAATGTACTGGGCTCCTCCTCTCAGGACTAATTGGTGACCTGGATGAACTGTAAGTCGTCAGATTTAGCTTTGAACTGACTGTAAGATTGTCCGTGAAATGTGTCCCAGGGCGCGCAGACAGGCCCATGGCTTTCTGGTAAAACGCCAGAACGTTGGACTCTGAAACCAGCCCGCCGCTGTCTTTGGAGAATATCCCAGAGAGTCTGAAGTCTGCCTTGGCCCTGTTGTTGTAGTCTGCTGAGATCATGTCTGCTACTCTTAAGCTTCCGTGGCTCGGGAAAGTGTGATCCTGCTCGGACTTTGCGACGCATCCGTGTCGTAACGTTTCGCTGTACGACGACGGAGTTGGCATCATCGCATGCGGTGGCGAAAATGGTAACTCCGGTGTTGACGGTGTGCCTAGTTGAGACGGCGGTAATGATTTGGTGGCCGAGGTTTTCACCACTGCGGCAACGGCTTTTCGCGTTGCTAATGAAGATGCAGATCCGTTGACGATCAGTCTGCTTTCATTCTTCTTGCTCAGCTTGGCCTTCTGTTGTTGGTGTTTATGTTTTAATCCACTCGACCGGTTGAGTTTGTTCCTGTCCTTATTAGAATACAGCGAATGTCCTCCCTCCTCCAGATCAGAGTCAATGAACATGTTTTGTGACACCGTCTTGTCCTCAAGGCGTGAACTCGCGTCTGCCTCATCCGATGACCCGCGACTGTCCCCGCGAACTCCCATCCTCTCAGAACTGTCCATGCGAGAGGAAAAGAAATTAGTCTGGGGGATTTTTGTGTTCCTCCCTCTGTCTGTCCCCGTCTGGTAGCGAAATGTCGAATCGTTTTCTCTCCTTTAGAAATCCCGAGACGCGAGTTGGCCCCGCCCACTCAAGCAGCTTGTTTGCCGATACGATGCTCATGGTTCGGCCTGGCGGCGTTCCTAACCCGTAAAGCCCTCCCACACTGGCCTTGGCACGTTTCATTTGACAGTAATTGAAAGCGAGAAGCTATTAATTTCATCGCCAGCTCCTAATTGGCTACCGGTATAATTGCAGGGGTTAACAAATATTCAAGGGGAGATGATCGGTCCGAAAAAAAAAACAGGTTTCGAATTTAGAAAAAGGGGGAAAATGTTAATGAACATTTACAGATTTTTTTTTTCTTTTGCGCTTTTTTTGTTCTTTGTTATATCTGTTTATTGTATTGGCAATACTTACTGATTGATCTATTTTATTTTAAAATAATAATATTAGTATTATATAGACGTATACAGTATAGTCACGGATTTGTCTTGAATGAAGGGAACTTAATCTACTCCACCTGCTCAAAGTATTGATCATTTAGCTACAAGCTCCGCAGCAAATGCAACATCGTATACTTTGTAATGTCCACAAAGGAGAAATGGTACTCTGTGGAATGTGAAAGATTTTAAATTGATAGATGTATACGTATACATAATTTATGTATTCATTATACGATTTGTCATTTCTGAAGATTGCTTAATGGCGCAATCCTATAACATTCATTTCTTCGCATTGATTAACATGCATGACTAGATTGACACGTGAAATGCGTAGGGCGTGATTATCACCCTTTTTAAGGAACGTCTGTAATCTATAAGATAAGAAAAAGAATGTCCTTGTTAGAAATAATACAGTGACTACGTGCTGGACACTTAACATGGATACCTGTGATGACATGATTTAACATGACATCTTGTTTTCAAAAGAAATAACAACAAGGATGCTCAGAATACGCTCCATGTGGTAAAGAGCTCTCTATTTCTGAACAGATTCTGTCGCAGTGCTCACGGTGACCTCCACTTTGTTTCTCTTAAATCCTGTGATATTGTTGATGTCACTTAGTTTGGATATTACTGATCCGTAGGATTGTATTTAGATCTATGTCAAACTTGGAGAATTTTGTAAAAATGTTACCACGACAAGTGTGAAAACGGGTTTACGCGTTCAGCCAAGATATTCATATCCAATATAAATTACTGTGAAAACGGATTTACCCGATTTGTTAAAAAGTTTCTTTCTTTAATAGAGAAACAATTAGTTACTTTTTGTCTGTTTTTAGGGACATTCAACATACACTACGGTCTCCGCCATGCTCTAAGGAACATTTATGTCATGTTTTATAAAGAATGGTCAAACGGGACATACATACATACATACGCCTTACTTTTTGCTTTATAGTAAAGATTTATTATTATCTTATCACCTTAGTTAAGGAATCGTTAGTTTCTTTGATATTAGTTGACACTTAGTATCATCTAAGGATAGCATTGCCCAGGATCTGAATCACATTATTAAAAAAATAGCATTTGGACTTCTTGACAACTAAAACGTTTTGAAACTTGTGCATTTATTTTCTGCTGTTTGTAACCTCTACAAATAGTCTCATCATGACGTGTGTCATTAGTCACTCAAACTGGCGTATACAAAATAGAGAGAGGGGGGTTTATGAACACAAAATACAAGTATAATAAAGTGTTATTATTATATTACAATTTTTTGTTACATCCATTTCAAAAATCTAACAAAGACGACTCATTTTTTTTACACTGAATAAAAAGATTTTCTTTTAAATTTCTTTTTTTTTAATTATTATTTAGTATTAATCATAAGCTTATTGTTTATGTGGGGGGCGCGGCGGCTGAGTGGTTAAGCGCTTGGTTTCCGATCCTGAGGTCCTGGGTTCGAATCTCAGTGAAGACTACGATTTTAAATTCGGGGATTTTTAGGGCCCTAATGGGTACCTGACTTAAGTTGGGGAAAGTAAAGGTGGTTGGTCGTTGTGCTGGCCACATAACCATTGGCTTCAGAAACGGATGACTTTAATATCGTCTGTCTGATAGATCGCAAGGTCTGAAAGGGAAACTTTACTTTATTTTTTATTGTATATATTTCTGGGCTGCCAAAGAAAGTGCATTAAGTCGCCTTAAGGAGGGCCGGCATTAGGCATAGCGAAACTGGGCAGCCATCTAAGGTCTCCGATTGGTGGGAGCCTCGCACAAGAATGAAAGTATTTTTTGTTAAAGATACAATTGCAGAACATGGATCAGATGTCAAAAATAGATGAACTCTGTGGCTCTACTTCAACACTTATACTTCTTATCTTATATAATACAGACGTTACTTCAAAAGAAAATGTTTACGTCATGCCTATTAATGTATAATGACATCAACTCTGCCAAGTGACTGGTCTTCCTGGCTAGCTCAGGCAATCCATTCCATGATATAATAGCACTAAGGAAGAAGGAGCTTTTGTACAAATTTGTCCTAGCATATGGGATGAGGAATGTGCCTTTATCTTTGTGTCTTTTTGGCTATTTTATTAAATTATGTTTTTGTATTTGAAGATTATGGTTCAGTGTTTTATGTATTATTTCCATTTTACTTGCAAGTCTTCTATCCTGAAGGCTTTCTAAATTTAGTGATTTTACTAAGGGTGTTACTCTAGTCAACTAACCTAGCTTGAAATATATTCAAATATTTACTATAACTTATGGTATACACACCAATGTTTAGATCTACTTGTTAAGACTACATCTATTAGAAGACCATTGCGTTTCTTCCTTCTGGTGAAATGTCCACACGTTAGTTCTAGTCTGGTGAAATGTCCACACGTTAGTTCTAGTCTGGTGAAATGTCCACACGTTAGTTCTAGTCTGGTGAAATGTCCACACGTTAGTTCTAGTCTGGTGAAATGTCCACACGTTAGTTCTAGTCTGGTGAAGATGAATCGCTTATGAAGCACTTTCGTGTTATCGGCTCTTCGATTGAGCTGAACATCCGGTTTATGACAATCTGTACGATTATGTTTAAGAAGCTTACGGACTCTTATTGAATGCTACGGAAAATGCGCTCGATGACTTATTTGTTAATATAGATGTAGATTCATGAAGGTTTTAAATTTTGTGCGTATTTTTTCGGTCTTAAATTTTATTTTTCTATTTTGTTTGGGGCCACCAATTACCTAAGGCCGGCCCTGCCTTAGAACTCAAAAATGTCAATTGATTAATTTTCTTATTTATTGGCAGATCTTCAACATTACGGTCAAGTATATGCACGGCCTCGAAGATGGTCATACAAAGATGCGAGTTTTTTTTAATTTTTTTATTTCTTTGAGTGCATTTGTGTGTATCTGGTTGTCAAATGAACAGTGTCTATAATTACATTGATAAATAAAGGCTGTTGAGGCTTCTGTTAATAAGAAAAAATAAATAATTGAAGCAAAAACACTTTTTTTTTAACTCCTTATTAGAATTTGTTTTAGGCTACCCCCCCCCCCCTAAAAAAAACAATAAAATTTAAAATGCGAATCGTTTTTTGAGCGACACTGTACACCAGAGTTGATTGAGGCCAGGGAAGGGAGGCCACCCTGGATACGTCTGGTAAAGAACATTGGCGCTCGAGTCCCTGCAGCACCAACATGAAACCCCCGTTTCCCACTGACGCACCGGAACACATGGCGCATCCAACCGTTGCATTTGATCCGTGACTTAGTTTACGATCGTCCTGAAAAATAAAAGAAAATGGAAAGCAGGAACGACCACTCCAAGACAAAAACACCAGAGACTTTGAGAAAACAGAAGTTATGGTTCCTTTAAAAAAAAAAGACATTTTTTTGTCAAGTGGATGAGGAGTATTTAACCAAAAAAAAAAAAAAGCGAGGATAAAGGGAGATAAGCCCGCATAACTGGCCTCTATTTTGATAAGGGTATAGCTAACAACATTATCTCCAGAGTACAACTTTCTTCGGCATCAAAACATTATCAATTAAATACATCTTCTTCTTTTAAATAGTGATATTACTATAAGCTTTTAAAATATTGAACCCTTTATCTGTAGACTGTAGAGGAAGTAGACAGCACAAAACATTGATTTCTGAACATTATTGGGGATTTTAATTATAAGCTATACAATGAAACGTATACTACATTATCGCTCTCGCCAACTAAATAGAAAAATATTTGAGCAAAGATTAAAAGTGTAATTTTGTAAATAACTAGTATAGCATATAATTCTAAAACGTACACATATTGATATACAGGTGTTGGAGTTAGTGCTTGAAGACATTAATGTTCTCTTTGCTTCAAATATTTTAGTGATAGTGTCGAAGGCAAATAATTATGTAAGAGTACCTGCAAATCTATTTCTTGAGCAAGTATTGCAATAGCACCTACAGCTACAGACAGATGATTGTACAATCTTAAAATTTAAAAAAACAAAACAAAAACAAAAGAGCATAGAAGATTGGATGTTACAGTGCTAACTAATAAACAAATAAATTACCAAATATTTGTTTCATGATACTAATTGTCAATCACCCACACGCACCACCACCACAACCACCACCACCATCTCTGCCCAATCACGAGGAGATGGACGAGTGTAGCAATACATACATGTCAACAAGAGTAGAGGAACATTTATTTGTAGACTTTATTGTCGGCCTTGCTGATGAACTATCTATCTATCTATCTATCTATCTATCTATCTATCTATCTATCTATCTATCTATCTATCTATCTGTCTGTCTGTCTGTCTGTCTGTCTGTCTGTCTTTCTATTATTGTATTTAAATCTTGTTGAACGGTGCCGCCTATGACACTCTAGCCACTCGGGGACTAATAAATGCATTTTATATTCTTTTAGATTTTTAAATACTTTTTGTTTGTTCAAGTTCTCTATTGAATCACTTAGTGTAAAGTGTCATTGAACTCACCCTGAAGTGGCACGGGTGCAAGACTCTGCGGGTTGGTCACACAGATGGTATCGGGGCGATTGGTGTCTTGCTGGTACTTCAACAGGAAAATGAAACAAAAACGCAAAGAAATTAAACACAGATTTAAAGTTGCTGACCCCCCTCCTTTTATTATCAGTCCCTTCCTAGCCAGAACTTTCTAGATTATGTCTTCAGAATTGTATGTGACAGAGGTGTGGTGAAAATCTCCAGAGATGTTTATCTTTTTTGTCCTCATGTGTGTATTTCTATGATTTTGGCCTTGGTTACGAGACTCTGTATCTGGTGAGTTACGAGACATGCCAGATTTATGTTGTATCTGAGCCAGCATTAAAGTCTCTTTGCTACCTTAACAATAATTCATATAAATTTTTTAAAAAAATAGTGCAATGTTAATTATTTAAACCAGATTGAGGCTAGATTTTGTTAAGCCTTATTAACTCCCTTGGTCTGTCTGGCAGGATTCTTTCACAAGTTTTGGGTCTCTCCCGACTTCCCATTCAAGGAACAAGTTAAAACTTTGCTCAATTATTCATTGTTGATGGCAGCACAAGGTTCAATAAACAAAAATTAACCTATCAATGAATTAATTAGTGGTAAATAAATACCTTTGTTTTGTAAACGGAAAAGGAAATAAGAAATAAATTCTGTATTATTGAGAGAGATGAGAGTAATTGAGCGTTTTTTCCCTTATATAGACACCTTTTTGTCAAGTATTGTATGTTTTGCTTGTTTTTCAATAGTCCTACAAGTCATATAGTCCTTAGCCTTTGCAAGTCATAGTTCTTAGCCTCTGCAAGTCATAGTTCTTAGCCTCTGCAAGTCATAGTCCTTAGCCTCTGCAAGTCATAGTTCTTAGCCTCTGCAAGTCATAGTTCTTAGCCTCTGCAAGTCATAGTTCTTAGCCTCTGCAAGTCATAGTTCTTAGCCTCTGCAAGTCATAGTTCTTAGCCTCTGCAAGTCATAGTTCTTAGCCTCTGCAAGTCATAGTTCTTAGCCTCTGCAAGTCATAGTTCTTAGCCTCTGCAAGTCATAGTTCTTAGCCTCTGCAAGTCATAGTCCTTAGCCTCTGCAAGTCATAGTTCTTATCCTCTGCAAGTCATAGTCCTTAGCCTCTGCAAGTCATAGTTCTTAGCCTCTACAAGTCATAGTTCTTAGCCTCTGCAAGTCATAGTTCTTAGCCTCTGCAAGTCATAGTTCTTAGCCTCTGCAAGTCATAGTTCTTAGCCTCTGCAAGTCATAGTTCTTAGCCTCTGCAAGTCATAGTTCTTAGCCTCTGCAAGTCATAGTCCTTAGCCTCTGCAAGTCATAGTTCTTATCCTCTGCAAGTCATAGTCCTTAGCCTCTGCAAGTCATAGTTCTTATCCTCTGCAAGTCATAGTCCTTAGCCTATGCAAGTCATAGTTCTTAGCCTCTGCAAGTCATAGTTCTTAGCCTCTGCAAGTCATAGTTCTTAGCCTCTGCAAGTCATAGTTCTTAGCCTCTGCAAGTCATAGTTCTTAGCCTCTGCAAGTCATAGTTCTTAGCCTCTGCAAGTCATAGTTCTTAGCCTCTGCAAGTCATAGTTCTTAGCCTCTGCAAGTCATAGTTCTTAGCCTCTGTTTGATTATCTCAATGCCGGCATGTATCTCTTCATCACAATAATACCACTTTTACTCAAATCTTCTTCAAATTTAAAATGGTCTACAGATCTATCAATATCTTAAGCACACGTTTGTGTTAATTACCCAACAGAGTTAAATAAACATTTAGACTTTCAGGAACATTCTGCGCACCGTCTTTTGTTAAATAATTAGCTGGACAAAACCAGAATCTTCCAAATAATATATTTAACTAGATCCAGTATTCTACCTTAGACTAATGTCTTTCAATGTTTCCAAGTCTGGATCTATACCACTTAACTATAGACTTTTCGCTACCCTGAGTAGATTTTTAGATGGACTTAGCAAGTATATGGGTGGTGTTAGCTCTAAATAGCAATGTAATCGATCGTCACATAAGTCATCAGCTTCATAACTGAGGAGATAAAAATATTTTTTTTACTTTTTTGGTAATATTGATTATACTAACATGTTACACATAACACAAGAGAGAATACCACGTGATTAAACCTCAGAGGAAGCAGTGGTACTTACAGATTGTTTTAGAATATCTACTTCAACGTATTTTGAATCACCGCAGAAGGTCACGCAGAAGGTCACTTATGATCCTTGCGCTAAGCTTTGTGACCTGCACCAGTTTTAAGATTTCCGATGCTAACATTTGAACATCATGCAGTGTCATGCAGTCTTCTGTAGAATCTATAGGGCTTGATGTTCATATTTTTTAACAATTCAGTTTATATCTCATTTACAATAACGCACAAGAAAAGCATGTTAACAGAATTATATAAAATTTACACCGGAGCATATACGAGCTGACAGTTTGTATGTTCATTACTAAGAAAGAAAACCTTGGTTTTCTGACAACACTTAAAACCGACATTTTAAAAAGTTTATGAACATTTAGATGACCATCGTTTCCTGCTGCAGACACGTCAAAGCAGGGCCGGACTAATGCCACTGCAACCTGTGCGGTCGCAGTGGGCCCCGCACTTTCATATGGCCCCGCGCTAATTCTAGGTGTAAATTATTAAATTAAACCATTATAATTAAAATATAATAACAGGGTTGCCGCGGCATCCAGATTTTCCAGGGGCTCCTGTAAATCTCCTGTAATTGCAAAATTTACGAAAAAGTCCTGGAAATCTCCAGAAATTATTTAAAATCTCCCGAAAACTCATAAAAATCTCCTGAAAAATAGACAAAGTTTTTATTTTGGGGTGCCAATCCTATGTGCGAAAAAATGGCATTGTCAGCTTTTATTGAATAAAAACGTATTGTAAAGAGTAATGTATTTTCTAATACAAAATCTTAATTTTTACTTATTATCCTTATCCCTTTACTCAGAATTGTTAGCGCCGAGGATCTTGTACTTTGGTTTATTTTTTGGTTAATGTCAAAGCCTCAATCCATTTGCTTCTGTGTAGCATGGTATATTTTTGATAGCTTGACTGACACACGCTATAGCATTGTATCCTTAGGTTAATATCTGTAGGCTGTTCAGAATTCATCAGGGCTCAACAGCCAGTTTGTAATGCTATATATGAATGTTATATCACGAATGTTTTGGGGCTTCTAAACATTTAAAATGTTTCAAAAACATTTTCTCCAATATTTTTGTTCATACACGTCTATTTGTTTAGGCCACAAACTGAACACAAAGAAATATTTGAAAAGAGGGCGATGACGACCACTATAGTTGTTGTTCTAGAGTAGACATTAGTAGACAAATTTCATTTGAACATGATTCTAGTTTTAAAATGTGTAACGTCAAATCAGTTTTTATTGTGTCGCCAATCATCTAATAATTTTGTAGCCAAAGACATAAAATGTCTCTTCTTGTTTACAAATAATCTTTAGACTACTTCACAGGCATTACCTTAATTTTTGTTTTTCTTGTTTTGAAAAGAAATAAATTATTCTGCAATCAATAAGTAGAATTTTTCTTTTATTTTATTCAGTACTGAAGAGATGACATTGCCAACAACACATAAGACACTAACATAAGTTTACAGTTTATACAACAGTTCATGTTAAAATTTAAAAAAATGTCATTTAGTAAATTCTAGCCAATCGAAGTGTTTTACAACAAATAATTTTAAAAATTTAATATTTATATTAATAAATAGTTAAAATTAAATAGGTGTAAATACCGATGAATATTTGTTTTTGCTTGATTAAATTAATGTTTAAAAATAAACTTCCATTCATTTATACCAGTGACGCTCAACTTAATTCGACCTGCTGGCCATTTTAATTTCCGACACTCTTGTCGCTGGCCACATGAACGAAAAGGTATAAAAATGAATTGAAATTGACTTGAATTTGAAACCATTTGACTTGAAACCCTTGGATCTAGTACTTACATTAATGAATTCGATATTTGAAGCTTATCTTTTTGTTCACGCGCCAGAAAATGGCTTGTGATATGTCCTTGAAACTATGAGCAACTTTGTAGCTAACTTTACAGACTCTCATCGATCCTCTTGGATTATATAAGATAAGATATAAGATCCTCCAATCCGCAGAGGCGTAGTTAAACTATCTTTGATTCGCACCTTAAATCAAGAATGTCGCCATAACGCCGTTTACATGTATTTTGTTTTTTCTTTTTAAAACAGTCACACTTTCTTTACAAATCAAATATGTTGGCTTATTATCTTGTTCCACAAAAGTAAATATCCGTTCACTTTTTCTGGTAAATTCTACATTCAAAGTCACATTTAATAAGCGTAACAATAGTAAAGGTCATACCGTCATGGTACCAATTAATTAAAGAAATTTTGAGGGCCCTAACTTAAGGATAGATACATTTGTCATCATTTTTTTTTTGTATGGGGGATTTTCTACATTTGTGCCAACATTTCTGCTGGCCGGATGGAACTTTGTCGCGGGCCGGACCTGGCCCGCGGGCCTTATTTTGGGCATCACAGATTTATACTAGTAATTTGCGAAGGTTTGAATTTTATACATTCTTTTGTAGGATATGCGGCTTTTTTAAATTTATTTTTTTGATGGAATTTGGTGATTATCTGACTTTAAGTTGATTTCCATAATTTGCAAGCTCTCTTACTGATTTAATCGGCGACAGTTCAATTTATCCCTGGTCACTTCATCCCCAGCCATTTCATGTTTAGTAATTTCATCTCCGGTCACTTCGTCCCCGGTCATTTCATCTCCTGGTCATTTCTTCTCCTGATCATTTCATCTCCTGGTCATTTCATCTCCTGGTCATTTCATCTCCTGGTTATTTCATCCCCTCTTCATTTCATCTTCTCGTCATTTTATCTCTTTGTTATTTCATCCTCTGGTCATTTCATCTAGTCATTTCATCACCTGGTCATTTCATCCTCTAGTGTCTCCAAAACTCAAGAAAGCACACAGAAATTAGATCAGACACAAAATAAACCCGAAAGGTTTATAGCGCATTAATATTCACACTTGACTAGAATAACACTATCAATAGAATCACAGAGGATTAAAAAGTAATGTGGAAATAAAACATATAACATTAAATCGTAAAGTACAAATAAAAAAAAACTGAACAGAATAAAATACTTAGAAAGACAAAGATAAAAGCACAGTTCTTGTTCCATATGCTAGGACAAATTCATATAAGTGCTCTTTCTCTGGGTTACCTGAATCACCCAAGACAAACAATCACCAAGTAGAACTTAAGTCTAGATAAGCTCATGGATACGCGTAGGTCGTTATTATCTTCTTTCTGTAGTAACGTCAGAAAGAAATGAGATAAGACAAGATACAAAGTAAGCTCAAGTGCATCAAGAACTCGTCTTAAAGTAATTTGGTGAGACGTTTGAATAAGACGTCATATTATTATTTAAAAAACAAAATTAACATCTCTCATAAATAAGTTCATTTTCAGCCCAAAATTTAGATAAAACAAACAAGGTTACAAAGACACTTAGTGTGGAAACATGAACTCAAAAGCGGCCCCCAAAGTGGTCCACCCTGGCAGGAAAAAAAGGCAGGTTTCAATATTTTCAGAAGAATATCGGTATTAAATTCTATCAGAAGTGGTCCACCCAGGCAGGTAAAAAGTCAGGTTTAAATATTTTCAGAAGAATATCGGTATTAAATTCTATCAGAAGTGGTCCACCCAGGCAGGTAAAAAGTCAGGTTTAAATATTTTCAGAAGAATATCGGTATTAAATTCTATCAGAAGTGGTCCACCCTGGCAGGAAAAAAAGGCAGGTTTCAATATTTTCAGAAGAATATTGGTATTAAATTCTATCAGAAGTGGTCCACCCAGGCAGGTAAAAAGTCAGGTTTAAATATTTTCAGAAGAATATCGGTATTAAATTCTATCAGAAGTGGTCCACCCAGGCAGGAAAAAAAGGCAGGTTTCAATATTTTCAGAAGAATATCGGTATTAAATTCTATCAGAAGTGGTCCACCCAGGCAGGTAAAAAGTCAGGTTTAAATATTTTCATAAAGAATATCATAATGAAATTATATCAAAGGCAAATGACAGAGAAGAATGGAGAAAGAAGGTTGACAGATCATGTGTGGTGCCCCAAAGGTCCATCAGACCAAGGGATAGGTGAATGTGAATGTGAAGTTAGAAGTAAACCTGTCCTAATTGATTTAATTGTTTTGTAAAGGTTCAATCTCTTATTCAAAGCCTCAAGAGAGATAGAAGTGCGTAAAAAAAAAAAGTTCCTTTAGTTTTCTGTTTCAACTTGTGCAACTGTAATACAGTTCACGCGATAATATGAAAAACTACTTATTAATTGCTGTTTTAAATTATGTCCAACTTATTTGCATAGTAAATAGATTTTTTCTCTTTAAAAAAAAGTTAACATTTTTAAATGTAATTGTAGTATTTAGTATGACAGAACTTACATAACTAAGCAATACGATTGTAAAAAGAAATATTAATATTAATAATAATATAATAATAATAAAAATTAGATTTTTCGCTTTCAGAAAAGAAAAAGTAGCCGTTGCATCAGAACTTTGAAAGATTTAAAATATCATGATGTCCGATTTTCATTTTCTCTTATAGTTTCTGAGATCTAAACGGGAGGGACGGACGGACGGACGGACAGACAGGCCACACAAAACTAATAGCGTCTTTTCCCCTTTCGGGGGCCGCTAAAAAAGAAACATGTCTGTCGTGTTTGGGGAGGGGGAGAGTTTGCACTCACCGTCCCCCTCCTGGATAAGCTAGCCATTCGTTTCGAAGAGAATGTTCTAATATGTCATGTCGCCCCAACCTCAAAATGTAGAACTTACTCTTGAAAAAGGCAAGCATCGACAATACAACGAAACTCGGATTAATGGGAAATAATTTCTTCCACATCATTGTTCTAATTTGAAAGATGTGCTTGATTTAAGTTGGGCTCTTCCGAAAAAGTAACTACCCCTGACTTCACTTCATTGCCCCATCGCTTCAACGCATTTACGAGTAAACACATTATTTACTTTGTCTATCTTAGTGTATGAATCTAATTCACCGGCCGGTGGTCAGTGTTTGATGTTGGGCACAATGCTTCCCTTAAGATTTGAACACGTTCCAACGGACACCATGGTGATGATTATTTAATCCCATTATCCTCATTTAGCTGGACATAATTACCCGACACACGGAGGTGTGGTCAGCCAGCCAGGGGTCTCAAGGGAGGTGAGACCTGGGACTGTTTGGTCAACATATGGTTCCGGAGTTGTCCATCACTGACCTTTGATGAAGCAATCATCAGGTGCTTGTGAACTTGTTGTTAGGCTTCGGTCAGTTTACTTATCAAGGAAACCCGATGTAATTGAGCTTAACGATGCCCGGATGGTCTCGGCGAGAACGGTTTAAAGAAAGAAAAACTTTGCCCCTTAATCTACTCGTGTTTATTTATATGCGCATCGTCTCCCTTTGATAAGGCTGCGCACCTCTCTGTGTATAGCTTTTGTTCGCATTCATATAAACGATATTAAATGTCAATAATTCTCGCCGTAGAGACTTTGAAGGCCAGTAAGTTAACATCTGAAACTATTTAGCAAACAACGCAGTCACATAAAAGAAATGTCCATTGAAACTGTTACATAAGGACATACATTATTTGAAACTGTTGTTTCATAAGGACATACATTATTTACTTTGCAGTATTGAATTGTGTAGGGTTTGTATGACGTATGAATCTAAGTATAAAAATAAAACTTTATTTCCCCAGAAGATCACGCTTGCTCAATAAATTGTTTTCTGTCTGGAAGATGGCAAAACTAAAACTAGTTCGTCTGCTAAAATATACTTTGCCCCATTAACTAATCTCTTTAGCAAAATTAAATATTCATAAGTTATAAGTCCTATTTACTCATTACACATACAAGGATTAAAGAGTTTAAAATGCCAAGTTTCAAATGTTACAAAGGAAATTGATTTCGCTTTTTTTAAAAGTAAATCTATAATAGTATAATTTGCAATGAAATTGATCTGTATAATGTACTCATTTATTGAGCCCAAAGCCCTTATCAATGATATGACATTATGTAAAGAGGCCCAAATCTACTTTTTAGTTCACATTTTGATTAATTTTTCATGTTTTTTTTAATCCCTATCGATGAATTTCGAATTAAAAATGACGT
>JAZGLO010005150.1:625000-650000 GCA_036873155.1 Biomphalaria sudanica | reverse complement strand
CTCTCCCTTGTTTGTTCATTATCAAGCGTTGAGATAGATCTGACAAAATCGTCAGTGAATGGTTTCTATAGTCGAGAACAGGTTGAGGAGTTGGTCACATATAACGTCAGTTAATGGTTTCTATAGTCGAGAACAGGTTGAGGAGTTGGTCACATATAACGTCAGTTAATGGTTTCTATAGTGGAGAACAGGTTGAGGAATTGGTCACATATACCGAAAGATGGGAGGTTACAGAAGCTAATTCGTTTCGAAGTTGATATACACTTGATATTGATTTTAAATTATTTAGAAACACACACACACACAGCTATTTTATTTATATAGACGTTACTTCAAACAAGAAGATAATTACGTCCTACATAGACATAAACCATTCACAAAAACACATTTTTGTGTGAATATTTCTGTGTGTGTGGTTACTACAAAGTGATGGAAATAGAGAGAGAGAGAGAGAGAGAGAGAGAGAGAGAGACTGTGTGTATGTGTATCTTTATTCAATTCTCTTGCATATGTGTGTGTATGTGTTTGATGTTATTGCTTGACAATTATTTTCTATTTAAATGTCATCCTAACCTAATACTCAACAATAAGTGTAGCTTGCACATTTCACAAATTAAAAAAAAATTATTTGACGTGTCTTATTGCTTTGGTAAATTATATTTTATTCTGAAATGGATAATAAAATATGAGTATAAATGCATTTTTAATGATATAGGCAGAAAACGATTTAGGTAAATTACAGACATTTCAAAAAAAAAAAAAAGAATATCTGAAAAAAAAAAATATCTTCCCCGGCGGGATCGAACCCCGGTCTCCCGCGTGACAGGCGAGGATAATTACCACTATACTACCGAGGACATGCTGAAATAGAAAATGCTTTTTTTTTAAACTAGTTATCTACTAAATGCAAGAACACGAAAATATCACTGACCTATCAAGAGATCTCTTCAACTATCGCACGTATGCATAAACGCATCCAATGTCTTGCATAGATTCCATAGGCAGAATCCTAGGTGCTCAGTAAGAACACTTTTTGATGGATACGAAACCTGACCGCCGCAAATCGCGTAAAACCACAAGCTCTATCAAACCTTTCTATTTTATTTCCAGTATTTCCCCAAAAGCCGCTGTTAAATTTGAAAGAATTGTAAAAATATCACCATATTTTTAAAGCAAATTGTTTTTTTATTTTCCAAGGTCTACTTTTTTACATTTTCTCTTCCTTTTAGACGCGTTCTAAATATTAAAAAAATCCAAATAGCATTAAAAAGATAGATCTAGAGATCTAGAGACTTATTCTTTTTTTTATATTTTCGAGTGAGGTAAAGAGAGAGTGAGAGAGAGAGAGACACACAGAGAGAGAGAGAGAGAGAAAGAGAGAGCAAGTAATGATACTTTGTAACACTGTAAAAGAAAAAATAAAGTAGTTCTACTAGCATTGCAAAGATCAATCTAGATCTGTTGTCATTTGGCTACATTCAAAAGTGGTCAATTAAACGAGTACAATGAATAAAACAAAACTTGATATTGTTTTTTTATTTACAGAACACAATACCAAGAGAAATGAAGACATGGGAAACGGGAATGTGTACCAAGGACCAACTTTTTGATGGCGGGAGGGGGGGGGGTAAGTAAAAGCGCAACAAAAATTAACGGGACCAAAATATGAGAGCGTGTCTTTGTCGGGGGCGCATGATGAAGCGGGTATTTCCAAATCCAGTCAAAAGTTCATGTTGGAGAAAATACGATGTGCAGACAGGGCCGGTCTTAGGCCACTGCAACCTATGCGGCCGCAGTGGGCCCCGCACTTTCATAGGCCCCGCGCGAATTCTAGGTGTAAATTATTAAATTAAACCATTTTAACTTATTATTAAAGGGCACCTGAATTTTCCTGAAATTGCAAAATATACGAAAAGTCATGAAAATCTCATGAGATTATAAAAATCTTCTGAAAACTCAGGCAAATCTCCTTAAAAACTGAAAAAAATGTAATTTCGGGATGATTTTGTACTTAGTAAAATCCGTTTCGCATAGGGCCCCGCAATATGTAGGACCCGCTCCGTGTGCAGATAAAAAACAAAAACAAACAAAAAATGGGGGTTCCAGAGAGCGAAAGAGAGAAAGAGAGAGCGAAAGGGAGAGAGAGAGAGCGAAAGGGAGAGAGAGAGAGAGAGCGCGGGCAGTAAAATTTCATTGTAACAGTTGAAGGACTAAAATAAAATTTGTTAAGTTGATCGTTACAACATGGCCCGTTTAATTTTTTTTTAAAAATGGGGTGGGGGGGGTGGAATGTTCATGCAAGAGAGAGTGTGACTTGAAATTTTGTTGTAGAGATACACAAATTCACGGACTAAAAAAGTAGGTTAGGTTGGTCGTTTAATGAGGTCCGTTCATTAAAATAAATAAAAAAAGAAAGGGGGTGTTCTGGTCATGATAAACACTATAAAGCCTGGGAACAAATCAGCGGGCTTAGCCGGTGTGTAGTGCTAATACAAAATAATGTTTAGGTTGTGAATGCATGAAATAATGTCTTCTTTAATTGGCGAGTCTATGAACGTATTTGTGTTACCTTGTGAGACGTATCGAGGATCTAGAATTTCTACAACGCGGTAACCACACAATACTAAATCGTAAAGCAAACCAATGTCCCCAAAATGGCTTATTCTTGCCAAGGTACCAATGAAAATGAAACTTTCTTTTTTCATAATTCATTGTAAAAAAAAAAAAAAAGAACAATAAAGCAAACATTTTATTTTTTAAGAATGGGAAAATGTAAGGTCAGAAAAATAAAATGTGAGAACACCCCAGCATCTTGTGAGAACGAGGCTGATTGAGATCGCTTCGTCATGGGAATATTAACGACAGAACTACATCCACAGCCGATATGCAATGTTTGCTTTCAAATAGTGTGGGTGAGTTAGTGTGGGTCTGTGTGTGTAAGAGTGATTTTCAGTTAGTGGCTTTTTTTTTTTTTCTATTTCAACATCTCACACTTTTTTTAAAGTCAAAACTTAGTCAGCACCTTAGGCCACAAGTCAGTACATGGTCAACACCTTAGGCCACAAGTCAATACATGGTCAACACCTTAGGCCACAAGTCAATACATGGTCAACACCTTAGGCCACAAGTCAATACATGGTCAACACTTTAGATCACAGGTCAATACATGGTCAAAACTTTAGATCACAGGTCAAATATTCGAAACCACAAGTAAAAAAAAAAAAATTGATCATTTATTTGAAGCTGAAGTTTCGCACTTTGTTTGTATGATCGTCTTGTGAAGTTGACCAAGCGTAGTGTTAATAACACGAAAGTCCTAGGTATGATTCATTTGTATTTTTCAATCATGTGATCATAGTAATGATGTGGTCATTCCGACTTCTGACTAATTGTAAAAAGCGAACTGGTAGTAATTATACAGTTAAATAATATTAATAAGATAATAATATACCTCATAACGCCATAAAAAGCGATCCTATAGAAGCACTAAGATGGTACTAAATGACATATACACACACCAAGTCTGATATACCCAGGACCATGTTTTCCCACCTTCTCACCCTTAGGATTAGGTGATGGTGAAGTTCCAGAGTTCCAGGGAACACTGCAAATGCACACTTCCCATGAAGACCGAACACGAAGGCTCACTAACTGGGCCGTGTCGAAGTGGGGGCTGCAATGGTTGGAAACACATGCGATGAAGGTGAACCGACATTTTGTAGCTGTAGCCCCACATCGTCATTAAATGATGGCACCTGTCATTGTCTGTCTGATCTGCAATCACATGGCAGTCTGCCAATGACGGGGGAAAAAACAGAAGGAGGAAAGATTTTAAGATTTTAAGATTTTATTTACACAAATATTTATAGCTTATTGAAATATATACTTGACATCCATTGTATTAATAAAGATGTCTATTGTTAAGGAGTGTGTGTGTGTGTTTCTATGGTGACGGTGGCGAGAGGTTAGCGATTGGTTGTGAATGATGCAAGATCGGCGGCGTTGTCGTCATTGGTCTTAGTAAGGGGAGACGACTCCAGAATGTGAGGCCGAAAGACTGTGTTATTGTAGTGAGTTAGATTTTGTTACCGATATTATTACTAAAGTCTAGTACATTTATTACATCTCATATCAACTTGATTAAGTCTATATTTTAATAAAAGTTATATTTAGCTTTGTTCACAAAAGATGCTATTCAAGTTGTCAAGTTTTATTACTTAAGATATATTACGCCTACAGAGGTTTAGTTTTCTACCAACTAGAAGTCTACAGTCGTCAATAATATCTACGCTGTTGTTTGTCTACAAGTAAGAAAGAAATGTCAGCTTGCTGATTCAAGGACATTTCTAAGTCTTTATTCAAAATATAAAATAAATAATGATAAAATGATCAACACATTACAGTTGAAATAGAAAAATACAAGCTTTAAATGTTTCATTTAAAATAGTTTATTTCCAAATTATTGGGTCTATTATTGGGTCTATGTATAGTTCTTCATCCCCCTTTTCTAACTTAATACTAAAAACGCAGAAGAACACAAATTAAATCAAACTTCTGCTCTCAGTACAAGATCAAATTAAACTTCTGCTCTCAGTACATTATCAAATCAAACTTCTGCTCTCAGTACATTATCAAATCAAACTTCTGCTCTCAGTACAAGATCAAATTAAACTTCTGCTCTCAGTACAGTATCAAATTAAAATTCTGCTCTCAGTACAAGATCAAATTAAACTTCTGCTCTCAGTACAGTATCAAATTAAACTTCTGCTCTCAGTACATTATCAAATCAAACTTCTGCTCTCAGTACAAGATCAAATTAAACTCCTTCTCTCAGTACAAGATCAAATGAAATTTCTGCTCTCAGTACATTGTCAAATGAAACTTCTGCTCTCAGTACAAGATCAAATTAAACTTCTGCTCTCAGTACAGTATCAAATTAAACTTCTGCTCTCAGTACAAGATCAAATTAAACTTCTGCTCTCAGTACAGTATCAAATTAAACTTCTGCTCTCAGAACAAGATCAAATTAAACTTCTGCTCTCAGTACAAGATCAAATTAAACTTCTGCTCTCAGTACAAGATCAAATTAAACTTCTGCTCTAAGTACATTATCAAATCAAACTTCTGCTCTCAGTACATTATCAAATCAAACTTCTGCTCTCAGTACAAGATCAAATTAAACTCCTTCTCTCAGTACAAGATCAAATTAAACTTCTGCTCTCAGTACAGTATCAAATCAAACTTCTGCTCTCAGTACAAGATCAAATTAAACTCCTTCTCTCAGTACAAGATCAAATTAAACTTCTGCTCTCAGTACATTATCAAATCAAACTTCTGCTCTCAGTACAAGATCAAATTAAACTTCTGCTCTCAGTACAGTATCAAATTAAACTTCTGCTCTCAGTACAAGATCAAATTAAACTTCTGCTCTCAGTACATTATCAAATCAAACTTCTGCTCTCAGTACAAGATCAAATTAAACTTCTGCTCTCAGTACAGTATCAAATCAAACTTCTGCTCTCAGTACAGTATCAAATCAAACTTCTGCTCTCAGTACAGTATCAAATTAAACTTCTGCTCTCAGTACAAGATCAAATTAAACTTCTGCTCTCAGTACAAGATCAAATTAAACTTCTGCTCTCAGTACATTATCAAATCAAACTTCTGCTCTCAGTACATTATCAAATTCCTGACCCCAGAACAGTGTGATCCTTAATAATAATAGGTGCATCTAAATGACCACAAGAAATAACAGATATAATTCTAAATGTCCTTATCTCGAGCTCGATATACAGAATTAGTGAAGTGTTTTAATATTTTCTTTTCTTTTTTTTTTTTATCGAGAACCCTCCTTTGTTAACACGATGTTTTTATTTAAAAGGCCCACAATTTCATTCGATCTATATGGTGTTTAGAATAAGAATCTGGTATACGTCACTTGGGCCCAATGAGAAAGAGAAGAGAAAAAATTAGAAAGGCTTTTGTTTTGTATTATGACGAGCAAGATTCAGGTAGAGATCTCTGAGTCCAACGTAGAGACACACACACACTCGGATATACATCTAAATACTTATAGGTGGACAATGTGAAGCAAACACGCAGACATCAATAATCCCACATTAACTGTCACAAACACACATGAGCACATACACAATCTCATCGACACACACACACACACACACACAGTCACTTTGAGAAGAATCTCACAACAACACTCATACACATGAATTCAAACCCATCGGCGAGTCTGTAGTCATTTGGGTGGTAACTGTAGATCTTCCCTTGCACTGACATCTCTAGATGCAAGTGGAAACGCCAAAACGATCACATCCCCTCCCTCTCCCCCCCCCCTTTTTTTTTTGGGACTCCACTCACGCTCTCTCCCCACCTAACAGAGCAAACAGATTCTTGTTATAACCTCCCTGTCAAGTCGTGCCCGCGACAAAAGATTTCCCGACACTTAAATTTTTGGGGGCCGGGCCGCGCTGGACACCCGATCTACGAACCTCCTCGCCTCATTGGGCGGTGGCCACACTGCATGCAAAGAAATCTCCAGTGTATAACATCACTGTATGTTACTGCTCATCCTGAGAAGAGGGAGGGGGTGGGGGTTGATAGACCGAAAAAGGATGGAACAGCTTTAAACATTCTTACAGCGGCCTGTCTTCTCTTCTATTTCAAACAATATGGAAACTATTTCTGCATCAAGGAGGACATTCTAAATGTTGGCATGAACAGAAGCTTTTTTTTTTTACTGCTAGCAGGGCAAAAGAAAATGATAAAAGAGTTTAGTAAAACAATAGTCTATGATACAATACCAATAGTAATACCAATAGTAATACCAATAGTAATACCAATACCATTACTAATGCCAATACTAATAAAATGAATACTAATGTAAAGACAATTTTAAACTCACATCCTTACAATTCATTCTCTGATACAATGTCCATAATAGCCGGTTTTCCACCAACCTATATCTTCAGATATATTTGCTAATAATGTTTGCTTCAGATACATTTGCTAGAAATGTTGTTGCCTAGAGCCTCGAGCTGGTATACATTAATTGGATCTATGATTAGCCGGTTACCCGACAAAATGGCTAACGATAAGGTTAAGTGGACAAAATAGCGCGGACTGTATGTATGATATATAAGGTTATGTGTGTTACACGTATGTTTTATAATGTAACCTGAAGTCTATATCTAAAGTCTGGATGATTATCCGTCAGCTGCATTGGTATATCGAGGGAATGACACCTTTGTATGGTGGGCTCTATGCTATATTAAAAAGAAACATTACATAAAATAGTAAAAATTTCTGTCACTAAGTTGGTCAACATCGTTTACATTATTTAGAAATTTAGCATTGCTTCCTAGTGACTCTTTTTGATCAAACCCGATACTAAGACAAGACAATACTAAGACAAGACAATACTAAGACAAGACAATACTAAGAAAAGACTATACTCAGACAAGACTATACTAAGAGAAGACTATACTAAGACAAGACTATACTAAGACAAGACTATACTAAGACAAGACTATATTGAGACAAGACTATACTAAAACAAGACTATACTCAGACAAGACTATACTAAGACAAGACTATACTAAGACAAGACTATACTAAGACAAGACTATATTAAGGCAAGACTATACTAAGACAAGACTATACTAAGACAAGACTATACTAAGACAAGACTATACTCAGACAAGACTATACTAAGACAAGACTATACTAAGACAAGACTATATTAAGACAAGACTATACTAAGACAAGACTATACTAAGACAAGACTATACTAAGACAAGACTATACTAAGAGAAGACTATACTAAGAGAAGACTATACTAAGAGAAGACTATACTCAGACAAGACTATACTAAGACAAGACTATACTAAGACAAGACTATATTAAGACAAGACTATACTAAGACAAGACTATACTAAGACAAGACTATACTAAGAGAAGACTATACTAAGAGAAGACTATACTAAGAGAAGACTATACTAAGACAAGACTATACTAAGACAAGACTATACTAAGACAAGACTATACTAAGAGAAGACTATACTAAGACAAGACTATACTAAGACAAGACTATACTAAGACAAGACTATACTAAGACAAGACTATACTAAGGCCCTGTAAAAAAAGAAAAGAAAAGTGAGCCTATATCGGACATTCAGAGACTCACGTCCTCAGGTTTTCTACATTTGTTTGTCTTCTATTTTAATGTCCCTATTTGTCCCGAATGACCAGTCAATTGAAATCGGCAATAACAAAAGTCAGTTATTTTAATGTCGTTCTAAGCTCCTTACTCTGGGCGGAGCTCCTGGGATCCACCTCCGAGGCGTGTTGTCTCTGGGTTAAAATTTCTTTGCAGCAAATGACAAACTTCCATTACAAAGAATGGCATTGTCAAGTGCTGGGAAAATATTAGGCGAGTGTCATAATGTCTCAATAGCCTTTTAGGAAGAAGACACACACACACACACAACTATTCGTCCCCTTACCGCTGTCATTTCTTTTTTTCTTTATTTGGAAGAAAAAAAAATCACGCGGGGTGGGGGGACAGTTATGATTTGGAAGGGATACCAAACGAATTGCTGATAATTGAAACCTTTCCACTCTCTTCATTTGGGGGCCGATTTGGCGCCCCCGGTCTATTCTCTTCTGGGCACAGCGCTTGTAAAACATGCTAGTAGATCGTGCTAAACGCCCCGAACGGTGTCCTAAGGTGCAAACGATACCGTGGCAGAAAACAGGTTTATTGTGGCCAGATTTAACTCAATTACCGAGTGTCATGGGGCCCCGCCGGTGCAAGCCCCTGAAAGTTTGCTGAGCCAAAGTGCTAGGCAGCTGAATATCACCGCAAGCAAAGTGAGTGATATTTTTGTGTGTTCTCTCCCTTTCTTTCTCCTTTCTCCTCCTGACCAAGAACATATGATTGTCTGTATTAGTGTCTGGGACGAGATGGAATTACAAAGAACCGATGGACACTAATCCTTCACTAAGCTGTCAATGACGTTTTGAATAGAAGTTCCATTAGAGGCAAGTTGATATTGGGCCCCAGGGCATTTTTTGGGGGGATTGATTCGAAAAGTGTTGGAAGGGTTAAGGGTTGAGGCAATATAGAAAGGTAGATGGGACAGGTGTGACGTTCACGGGTTCGAATGACTGACATATTGTTCTAACATGACATTACCAATAATAATAACATTGACAACATGACCAATGTAGATGTGCTAGTTGATGCTGAGTGAGGATATCAATATTGGGCTCAAGACCAACTCGTTAACAGACCTGCTCAGTGTCACATTGATTGGATGAATTGATTTATATTCTTTACATTATGTAATTTACAAAATTAATCCAAGAATATAAAGAGAATGCACAATTTTCCTATCCTATCAGCTTATGTTTCCTTGGCTAACGGTTTGCGAGGCCAGTACAACGATTGACCATCTTTTTCTTATAAATGTCAAGTATCACATTAGAAGTTTCAAGACAGAATCACGAATTCTACTGAGATGCAAACATAACTTTTTTTTTCATTTCTTTTTCAATACATGTACTAGCCTTTTTGCCTTTATTTAACATTTAAGCTTTAATCTGAGTATGGGCCTACATAACCTTCGCAATGAGATATAAACTCAATAATTCTTTTAGTTATTTTTTCCTTACTGCATAGATAGTCAGAGTACAGGTTGATCTGTTTCATCAAGTCTCTCCAACCAAATTTACGATGAACATCATCATCTTATCTCTCAGAGATTCAACGACCTGTCTTATTACAGTTTTTACCAGAATGCTCCACCAGAAGGTCATGTCAAGTGATTGGACGCCATTTCAACCCAGGAGCATAGTGACAAATGGAGACGTCACGTTCAATCGTCCCGCTCCTTCAGAACACTTCATTTCTGCCATTGTTTCTCTGGGCAGCTCCAGAATTCTTGGCTTGCCGGGACCGGGGGAGAGTTGATCTTCTTTCGGGAAACTATTCACACAGGACTCTAGCGTCACTGGGAGAAACATAATCCCCCAGTAGGTCATGTGATCTATGTTTTGTTTTACATCTTATGTTTGCTAGCATTACAAAGCACTCGTTTTTTATCCACCGACTACGCCCCCGGAAATTTGAACCCAATTTATTAACTGTTTAAATGTTCAAGACTTTTTTCGAACTCTGGCGGGAGTCTCTCACCATTGCATATAGGTTACTTTTGAAAGAATAAATTATATACCATTTAGAACAAAAAAATCTGAACATAAAGAAGATTGGATTTAGTGATTTATATATAAGATTTGTACTTACATCCTTTAATTTGAAGTCACGTGTAATTCTATGGCGTCCTTGAAACTTAGACACGTACTTCGACTACAACAATTTCACGAATTATCATTCAAGTAATTCTATTTTTTGGACCTACTAACCACTATGAAATGAATAGCACTTCTTTTTTTTTAAACTCTTATTGTGCAAGACTGAGAGGGATGAGAGATATGAAAGTAGACTTACCTTCATGTCGTACCTACTGAATGTTTGATTAGATGTGCAGTACAAAAGGAGGGGGTGAGAATCTAAATAGTAAGACATTTTATATCTAACTAATTACACAACAGTCGGCTGCCAATGTTCTATCCTAGCCTATATAGACTCTTCACTTGTTTTGTACTAGTGCACATGTTTTTAATGGTGACATGCGTCTCGGTGGTGATAATTGTACACAAGAACAATAGGTCTAGGTAATAGAACGCTAGGTCAGAGTGAGTAGAGATCTCTGTACGCAGGTAAATGAATGCACTTAATGAAGACGAAATGGGAGATGTAAATATCTAGAGAGCTCTGCCTGAAATTAATCTTTCCTCATTAGCTTAATTATCATTCACGCACCAGTAAGAACGTACGCACACCCCAGCCACACACACACACACACACACACACACACACACACACTAGCACACATACAAGCAACCTATCACACACACGTAGACATAAACTGAAAGGCACAAGGAAAGCAGTGACTGAATTGAGTGTCATGATATTAGTCTTGTATAGAGGGGGCGGGGGGAGGAAGGGTACATTTTATGAACATTTTAAACTAAAGTTGTTATGCTTCAAATATTTATTGTTTCCCTTGAACAAACTTCTCAAAGGTTAATCAAGTGCATTAGACTGAGGTAACTGCAGCGTCACGAACTCAGACTACAAAATAGCTTCAGCTACTGGCTGCACAAGCGATTGTGAAGAGGAGGAGGGGGGACAAAAACAGATCCGAAGAACATTGCAGTCATTGATCTAGGAAGCAAGAAACACAAGATGATCTCTGACCTCCCTTGTTTACAGCCCCCAATGGACTTTAGCGTGAAAGTTTGGTATATCCGAAGCTAAAAATTTCGATTATATTCTGCAATATCACTGAGCTACACAACCAATGATTCCATGGACGATACTGGTGATGACTTCTTGTTTTCAATATTAGCTTTATAAGTTTTTAACTGACGGGCGGACAGCATAAAACCAATTGCGGCTTTTTTTTTTCCAAGGAGTCTATACAAAATTTTAGTAAAATATGTAGAACTGCAAAAGGAGCATCAATGATCTAATTTATTTTATTTTGTTTTAAAGACAGAATTGTATTAGATAGATGGCAGGTAGAGGTTCCTCCCATGGTAAAAATGTCAGGAAAAGGGAAGAGCACGAATATGAGCTAAGAATGGAATGTAAGACAGCCCCCCCCCCTCCCAAACGTCTTCTATTTTGTGACTCACGTTACGACTCGGTTTGTAATATTTATTCGCAGACGCTGAGAACTCGAGAGGGGGGGGGGGAATCACTGGCGTTGAGTTTGTGAAATTTAATTGTACACTTGTCATTTTACAGTGAATGACGTTTTGGAACGCTGGTAGGGCAGGGGGGAATAGATAGATAGACAGATACATAGTGTCACAATCATCAATTAAGGATGTCAGATGTCAAGATCTATGAAGATGCTATGATAGATTTCACGTTGAAGATTATCTTGATCCATATCACACCATCAATGATCGTGATTGCCGAGGATCTTGAAATCGTCTTTTAATAAGATGATCGTATAGAAGTAGCTAGATCTAGTTGATAATACGATCATTCAGAATGTTGCCAGTTGATAAGAGGATCATCTAGAAGTGGCCAATCGCTAAGTCGATCTAAGTATTTTATTATATTCAATGAAGAAACTTCTCTTCGTCTAAAACAATTACTTTAATTCAGAACTTGAAAAAGCTATTCACAAATAATTACAATGTTTAAATGTACTTGAATAAAATAACTAATCTACACAATAATATAATTGAGTTCTAACACAAAACTCTAGTACGTGTTCTCTCTAACGCGTTCCATACAAGACTGGCGCAATCTAGAACCCCCCCCCCCCCCCCGGGTTCTAGAGCGTAATCACGTTACCAACAACTCTACACTGCAAGGCCAACCAATAAATGCAGCTCAATGTACAACAATTAATATTTCAAAACCAATCACATTTATTCTGACACATAGCCCTCCGCGTGATGGAATTTCCCGAGGTCGCTGACGAGCTAAATATAGATACTGTGTACGTGACAGATAGATTAGATAGATAAGATAGATAGACAGATAGATTGATTGATAGATAGATAGATAGATAGATAGATAGAAAAGGGCTAACTAAAACAAGAGAGATGGTAGGTTTAGGCTGATAAATGGGGCTCTGCTATAAGAGTGTCAAGTATTACTCCTGGCCACTTTTGATGGCCTTGGTTCAGTAGAACGTACGTACTTCTGCTAGTCTAGATTTGTTGACTTAAAACACGATACCCGGGGACATTTTTCTCCATTTCTCTGTTGACACGCGGCCATTCACACTAGCTGTTGGTTACATCTGGACAAATTTTATTCATTTTTTTTTTTGCAATCTAAATATATGAAGCGGGGAGTCGATGTTCTTTTCTGTTGAATACAATGTTTGTCGACGTCCAATCCATAGATAGCAATTCAGTCTCTTGCCAAATAGTCGGAGAACTAATTGGACCGAGGAAATCTCGCGTTAGCTTTACAGGAGTTATGAAATAACTGTTACGTTTTTACGGGGGGATAGCAGGTAAAAGAGATATAACGAAATAAAAAGTAAAAATACAGAAGTAAGAATGAAATGTAATGAACTAGGAGGCTGGATTTCTCAAGCACATAAGTTTCTCCTGAGAACCATTCACGAAATCCTGTTGGCTAAAGAAACGATGGGACTCAGTATGTATACGGTGAATTGAATGTGTACATTATAGACGAGCCACCCTGAAGCAATACGCACGTAACACAACTGGTTCCATGTCAAGTATAAACTGAATGATAACTCCTCCCTGACCTACCAAATCCTTTTCCTTTAAAAAAAAACACCAAAACATTCCTAAATCAATGGAAGATGTTTGCGGCCTTGCTCAACACGTCCAGGGTATCAAACAGTAGAGTTGGGAACACTTTGATCCACCGAGAAGCAAATTAACTGAGCGCATCTCGGTCTAACACTTAGAAAATTTAATACTTAGTTGGTAAAAGCTACTTGTTAAGTCAAAGATAGTCACACCTATCCCCCCCCCCCCGGCCTCCTATATTTTTTCTCCATTAAACTAAAATCCACAGTTTTCGTTGCACTATTCACACTCGGTGTTAATTGTTAGCATGGCCTCTCACATGTATATATTATATACCACCAGAGTTTGTCATTGTTTAGGGGGGGGGGGGAAGGGTTGAGGGGAAACAGGGCCAGTCTTAAGCCACTGCAGACTATGCGGCCGCAGTGGGCCCCGCACTTTCATAGGCCCCGCGCGAATTCTAGGTGTAAATTTTTTAATTAAACCATTTTAACTTAAAAGAGTTCCTGGAATTCTTAAATTGTATAATATACGAAAACGTCCTGAAAATCTCCTGAAATTTTCAAATCTTCTGAAAACTGATGCAAATCTCCTTAAAAACAGACAAAATTGTCATTTCGGGGTGTCATTCAATATGGAAACACCAATTCTACTCGCGATTAAAAAGAAAACGGCATTGTCAGCTTCGTTTAATAACAATGTAATAATAAGGTGAATATTAAACAAAACAGGAAGTTCAAATATTTAATTACTTTAATAGTCACTGGCATACAAATATAAATCTAACTCTATCTCGACCTCTTAAAAAAAAAAAAAGCGATATTTTGCTAGTCGATAGTAAATCTAAAAGGCCGATCTGAATTTTTATAGTTTTTTTGTTGAGAAACTACTATCTACTGTCGATGGCTCGTTAAGTTAATTTGACGTGATTTTGTTCTTAGTAAAGTAATGCAAAGACGATTTTTTTTTCTAATAGAAAATCTTAATTTTCACTTATGTTTTACATGTTTCGGATGTTCCTTCAGAGTTGAAGATAATTACTTCCTAGTCCAAACCTCCCGCAGGACGACGGGGGATGGAAGCGGGCAGGGTTTGAACCCTGGACCATTAATAAATCTGAACGACAGTCCAGCGCGCAAACCGCACGACCAGGCAGCCATTACTTATCACAACCCAGAATGGGCCCCGCGCAATCCGTTTCGCATACAGCCCCGCTATCTGTAGAACCGGCCCTGAGGTGAAATCAGGCCTTTAATTTCTTGGCTGGACTGTGACCTCTGTGAACAATAACAAATTTCGATGGTTACACACCAAAGTTTCATTTGGCTAACAATTGCGCTTCTGTAACATTTTTGGCAGGTACATTTTCAAAGCCACGCCATTGAAAAAAATTCCAAGTATTAATAGAGAAATTCTGGACGAGAGTTCTTTTTTCGTAAGTCTCCACAAACACTTGTATGTGTCAATACATTTGTTTTCAACTAGCAGAGTCCAGTGTTTAACTACGTTCAAAAAGCTGTACATGTCCAGCCATTTTATTTCACACATTTTAAAATAAATTAGGAGTTTAGAGTTTAGAGAGACAGCTGGTTCATGAGTCAAACCGGAGACAGAATACGGGTACATGATAGGAGAAGACCATGGCTAGGGCTTGTAGAAAGATGTATAGTGAATAGACTGCTAATTAAACGATGGATAGAGAGACAAGACAAACATCCCCATCTGTAAATAAACATCAATTGAAGTGTCCAAAAAAAAAAAAGTGGAGTATAAGCACTGCACAAGAAAGCCACGGCTTTAGCACTTGAAATATACATTAGTAAAAATGAAATAAAGTAATTTATAGTGGTTGTTATTTATAAGGTTTAATTGCATTTAGAGTTTTATATTGTGTTATTAACACATTTGTTTTGGAAGCTCCTTGTCACCAGAGAACTGAACAGATATAGAACCAGAGAGAGAGAGAGAAAGAAAAAAATCAAATGAGAAGAGAGAGAGAGAGGGAAGATCGAAAGAGAGAGAGAAAGAGAGAGAGAGAGGGGAGAGTGAGAGGAGGGAAAGAGAGAGGAGAGGGAGGGAGGTGAACGGGGAAGAAGGAAGAGACCAATGCAGATAATGAATATGAACATTTATAACGAGACACGCACACAACCCGTACAGGTCAACAGTGTTTACCAACACATTCATCTCGTGCACGCTCCTACCTACGGACAGCAATAAACAAGTATTCCCACTAGCTTAGACAGAAAGCCACACTCACCAACATCACACACATGCCATCCTTAGCATAATAGCCAAAAAATGAAGACGGCTCCATCTCGACTTAATGTCACCGTGTTTTTGATACAGACTTTGAAAGCAAAAAAACAAAGAAAGAAAAAAAAAAAGGGGGGGGGGGAGAGCGGGAAGAAGAAGGATAGTTAACCCGCTCGTCACTTAACTGGAAGATCAAAGTTCAATTCCCTCACTCTGGAAACAAACAACCTCTCTCTTATCGCGATCCTTTTCAAGCAACACCGCAAAGCATGGCTAGAAATATCAGGTAAATTCAGATAAATATATTGAGGTTGATGTGACTATAGATCCATATATCCACAAGTTCGTCTGTGCATTTGAATGCTGTGAAGAATGGCAAGAGCAGGGTAAAGAGTGGAGGACGCAAGAACAAAGAGAAAGAAGAAATCTACATTCAGATTTATTGTATCATGTTTGTACCTACTTCTGATATCTTCAGCACGCGTAGTCTCCTCGACGTGTGCAGGGGCGGAATGTTTACGAGCAGCAGAGGGGGAGAGGAAGGAGGGGGAGGACATGCAAAGAGCCCCCCATGAGTGTCGGGTGAAAAGACATGTCAACGCCCACAGCAGATCTCACAACCAACGGGCAATAACTGTAATCACGAAAGGATTTCTCCACTAGCACTTGACAGTTAGTTCCCTTATCCCCATCCTTTTGATCCCCCTGGAAGACAAACAAGAGCGTAAAAAGAAATGGCCGACTTATAATGGGGCTTCGTTTGCATGGCAGTAACAATTGTTTCCCAGTGCCCTGCAGAGAAAGAACTAATGACGGATTTCATTTCTTCAAACTGTGCCCCTGCACCAATCAGTACTAATAAGGGATTCAAAAGGCAACATTTTCTTCTTCAGAGCGTGATAGGAAGTCATCTCTGTCTGTCTTAAGATAGCTCTCACAACGGATGCAGCTATTCTCATTTAAATTTCCTGCCTCCCCCTCCCACCCCCCCCCCCCAGCGAGCAAACGCAAGCATAATCAATGATACAGAGAGAGAGAGAGAGAGAGAGAGATTTAACCATTTCATAATTGATAAGCATTGAATATTTAAACTGTGTTTTAGTTTTTGAATGTCGTTGGAATGAAAGTGTTATTGATCTCTTATATCTACATCCAGTTGTTAAGTGTGCGTGAAGACCAAGAACGTTAGACCGATCTCATGACAGGAACCATCCTTAGATCATGAAGTTGGATATGTCAGGGTGCATTTATATAGCTTTATAGTATCATTCTATTACATCTGAGAATAAACACAACCAATGCAGTCTATAGTCTATAGTTATAACAATAAAAACCCCAAACGTTTTTTTTAGCATTCATCAATTGATTAACTCCTGACTAGACAATTCTCAGCTTTTGAAGTCTAGATAGTTAGTTTCACCATTTTTTTTTAAAATATACATCGTTTCATTATAAGCCAAGCAATGTATATCACCAGATACTGCAAACACTCATTTAGAGCAAGAGTTTCAGGCCTACCGGGGGAATATGTATTGTCCATTCCCTCCCCACACTACATCTATTTTAGTTTTATTTATTGAACTCGTTTAGTTGACCATTTTGAATGTATTCCATCGAAAAAAAAAAGACTCTAAATTGATCTTACTGATGCTATTAGGCTAAGTCAGGGATGCCCAAAATACGGTCCGCGGGCCAGATCCTGCCCGCGACTTGGTTCCATCCGGCCCGCCGAAATGTCGTCAAAAAGTGTAAAATCCGCTAACTCTCCCACCCCTAACGTTGAAGAATGTCTCTTTACCTACGTTAGGCACTCAATTTTTCTTCGATTGATTGGTATCATTACCTTTAACATAGAATCTACCAAAAAAAAAGAAGAGAGAAAGGACCTTTTTTTCTATGTGGAATATGATAATAAGACAACTTATTTGATTAGTAAATAAATAAATTAGTAAATAAACGGCATTATAAAACAAATTTGACGTCATTCTTGGTATGAGCCGCGAATTAAAAAGATTGTTAAACTACGTCAATTGATTGGAAGATTAATAGGAATTTTACCAAGAAGAGACCAGAAAATGAGTCGCTGGTAAAGCTAACTACACTGTTGCTCATAGTTTTAGTAGAGAAATAAAGCCATTTTCTGGCGCTTGAAAAAATGAATGTAAGTACTGATCCACGAGTTTCTAATCAAATAGTTTAGGGCCAATTTCGTTTTTGTACCTTTTCGTTTATGTGGCCCGTGACACCAGTGTCGGGAATTAAAATGACCCGCAGGCAGGGGCGGACTGGCTATATGGGCATTCGGGCAAATGCCCGGTGGGCCGGTATCCAAAACGCCACAGTAAGTATCTTCTTTTTTTAAATCACGTCTGTATTTTATAAGATAAAGGCCGCATGGATGCACTATTAAATTGTTAAAATTTTCATAGTATTCCTTTTTCAGGGGAAGGGGCCTCTGAGCGAATTATTTTCTTAAAAATCTTTTATTTCCGAAATAATGTAATAGCCTACATCGGTAAAGCTTCATCTTTTTAGGGCCTATACACTTTACGATAAAAAAGCAACATAAAGCCTTTATTTCTTATAAGGACATAGAGTTCACTGTAAGCATATGTACATTTATCGATACATTATAAAATTATCAAACTTAACATAATGATTTTGAGGACACGTAGACCTAGAACTGGATGTCCATCATATAATATACAATTTATGGGCGGATGGTTTAGAAATGCCCAGGCCGGTTTTGACACCCAGTCCACCCCTGCCCGCAGGTCGATTTATGTTGGGCATCACTGGCCTAGATTTATTACAAAATTTAAAACATAACTGATCTAAACCCCACTTAATATAAGCTTTAAATGTAAGAAAATGATTTTTATTTCTTCTTAGTTTTTTATGTAGAACTTGATATTTGCCACACTTTCCCCTGATATGTTTAACTTAATGCAGAGTTAATCAACACTTTTCTACCTTTTATTTTCTAAAAGATACATTGCAACAAAAAAAAACGAATTTCATGGTGTCACAACAACAGAAGTAAAAACTTTGTTCAGAAATTGTTCATAGTTCTTGCTTTCATTTGCTTGTCCTTTTTCCAGCCCTAGTCGCGTGAAAGTCCGCATACAACCCACATGGGCTTGCATCTCACACGAAATGCATGATCTCCCAACTTTTGAAGGTCAATGTCTTTATTTACTAGTAAAGTCCAACAGTTCTTGGACACAGAAGTTTTTATGGATGGTGTGTTGTCAGTACTCAGTCATTCTCAAACTGTGGGGGAGGCTTGTGTATACAGGCTCTGTTATCTTGTTGTCGAAGATATAGGAGCATTAGCGAGTGGTATAAAACGTTTTTTATGTTCATTACAAGGTCGAAGATCCAAAATTTATCATAGTTAATGAGTTTGAGGGAACAGTGAAATTTATTAGTGACTAATAGAAATTGTACTTTCAGGACTAAATAGCTAAATATTCATTTATTTTAAAATAGGTAGCATTAAGTTATCATGGGCAGAGCACTCCTTTTTGTTTGCCAGTATAGTAGAAAAAATAATGATCTAGCTCAGTGATGTCACATTGATGTCCAAAATACCGTTCGCGGGTCACATCAGGCCCGTCACATGGTTCTATCCGGCCCGCTGAAACGTCAGCACAATGTGTAGAAAAAAAACCTTCATAAAAAAAGTTTTAAATTTGTATCTTATCGTACGTTAGGGCCTTCACTATTAACCTTTAACATTTGTTCGTTTATGAAATGGGAATGTAGAATGTAGAATCTACCTGGCAAAGTGTACAGATCTTTACTTTTTTGTGTGCACCATGAGAATAAGACTTAAATAAGCCGACATATTTGATTTGTTAAGAAAGTGTAGCTGTTTTTAAAAAAAAACAGCAACATATAAATAGCACCATGAAAAAAATTGGACTGCAATCTTGGTTTGAGCCGTGAATAAAAGATGGTTTAACTAAGCCTAGAGATTGAAGGATTTATAAGAATACTTACTAAAAAGACCTAAAAAATGAGCCTTTGGTAAAACTAGATACTATGTTGCTCAGATTTTAAGTAAAGAAATGAAGCCACTTTCCGACGCGTAAAAAAAAAAAGAAAATCTTCCAATGTCTAATCATTAATATAAGTTTTAAATCAAATAAGTTCAGGTCGATTTCATTTCGTCTTTGTACCTTTTCCGTCATGTGGCCCGCGACAATAGTGTCGGAAATTAAAATGGCCCTTAGGTCAAACTAGGTTGGGCATCACTGGGCTAAGTCTTTTATATCTATATTTAGAACGTTTCCCAGAGGAAGCGGAAATGACGTAAGGCAAATGAAAAGTAAGTTAAATTAGGGAAAAGAAAAGAACATAGGATTTAAAAATGCAGAAAGCCTTTTTTGTGCATTTCCTATTTATGCTCTATATATAGACTGCAGCCCTTTATGTAAATACCGAAAATAACATACATAGGTTTAATCTAAAGCTTTCGGCTTTTTGCAAATAACAGCGCTTATACTACGAATATGTCAAAATCGTGTCTTAGTGAGCACCCTTAGTGTTAAAAGGTACCTGCGTACAAGAATTTCATGCCTATACGATTGATAGAGATCCTTTGATATATGAATCATTGGTATTTGGTAAATATAAATTAGATTGATAAGAATTGTTTATACATACATACATACATACATACATACATACATACATACATACATACATACATACATACATACATACATACATACATACATACATACATACATAAATACATACATATATATATATAAAAATGCTCAATAAAAATAATATTCGATCATATTGTATGAATTTATTCTTTTCTAAATTGTATTCTTCGTATTTCCAAACTATAAATAGTCGAAGAGCATCCCAGAATAACAGCATTACAAATAGTGACTAATGACTCTTGGGACTTGTACACGTGTAACTTGTAAAAGAATCTACTACCGATCTGTATATTTTTTATACAGTAAAACTATTGTTCTATTATTTTAATTGATAAATGGATAACTGTTGCTAATTATATTATTTATATTATAAAGTTTTGACAGACTCGTGAATAGCAAATAGTAGTAGAAGAAAAGAAAATGCAAAAGTATGTATGTTTTAGTAACATTATATTTAGTAACATTATATTTAGTAACATTATATTTAGTAACATTATATTTAGTAACATTATATTTAGTAACATTATATTTAGTAACATTATATTTAGTAACATTATATTTAGTAACATTATATTTAGTAACATTATATTTAGTAACATTATATTTAGTAACATATTAAAGTATGTATATTTTAGTAACATTATATTTAGTAACATTATATTTAGTAACATTATATTTAGTAACATTATATTTAGTAACATTATATTTAGTAACATTACATTTAGTAACATTATATTTAGTAACATTATATTTAGTAACATTATATTTAGTAACATTATTTTATTTTTAAGAACATTAAAGCGTCGTCCATGTTTATTTTCAAAGGAGACAATTGACCATCGGATGACATTTGAACCTAGGTGTTATAATAAATGAAAAACTGTCATGGAATCCACATATTGATGAAACTATAAAAAAAAATCCAACAAAGCATTCGGGTTTATTAAAAGAAATTTCTATAAATCAAATAAGAACATAAAACTAAAATGTTATTTAACCTTGGTTAGGCCAATAATAGAATATGCATCCATCGTGTGGGACCCCTCAACTCAAGAAAACATTAAGAAACTGGAACAAACACAAAATAGAGCAGTGAGATTCATAACAAATGAATATTCACATTTGACTAGAGTAACACCATTAGTAAAATCACTAAATTTAGAAAGCCTTCAGGACAGAAGACTCAAAAGTAAAGTAGCAATTATACATAAAACACTGAACCATAATCTTCAAATACAAAAACAAAATTTAATAAAATACTCTGAAAGACACAAAAATAAAGACACATTCCTCGTCCCATATGCTAGGACAAATTTGTACAAATACTCTTTCTTCCCTAGTGCTATTAGAGCATGGAATGGGTTGCCTGAGCTAGCCAGAAAAACCAGTGACTTGGCAGAATTTAAGTCATTGGTTAATATGCATGACTAAATGCATGACGCGTAGGACGTAATCATCTTCTTTTTTGAAGTAACGTCTGTATTATATAAGATAAGAAGATAAGATAAGAACTCGACTTATCATTGAAACCAGGCTATGATCACCAGCTACTACGTGGATGAGGACATTCAATGTTATAGCACTCCTCCTCTGTTGTGTTTTGCTTTTATAAATGTCTACCTCTAAACTCCATAGGGACTTAACAATGTCTGCTACATTACACTAGGACCTTTTTTTTAAGGTGACATATTAGTAGCTTGTTTAAAGTGTACGTCTATTGGATTCTGTCCAACTAGTTGTCCTCCCCATTCCTCCGCTTAACGTTGACACGTTTGTGTTCAAAGATGTTTCTTTCTTCTTGTTGTTTTTAAGAACCTATTATAGTAGAAAATAGTTGTACAAAGTTTAGTATTGCGTTGTTTGATTTGACTGATGTATCAGAAGGTTACATTGCTATCATTAGTTTCGTCTCGTACATAACAAATGTCTTCTGAAAGTGCTATAGACGTACCAGGATCACTATGTCTAGTTTTTCACCCTCTCGAATGTTCAGTCTGTAGAGTGTGTGTTTACCTCCCCCTATAGTACCTGTTTGTAATGGCCAGGCTTGTTGTTATTATGTTGTAGAAGTACAACGTGCAGACATCAACAACTCATTGTTCACTTTTTCATTCGGCTATTTGTTTCGTTTTTTTTCTCTTTAAGTTTAAGAGTCTGGGTTTTCATTGTGATACTAATAAAACTGCGTTAATTTCTAAAACTCCGAGGTCAGAGATCAGGAAGCAAACAAACAAAAAAGTACATATGCACAATGTTCTAGTATTTGCAGGAAATCAATGCGCCTCGGAAGTTGAGATCTCATTCTCGGAGCTCCCTTCGGGAGCGCTGAAAGACGCGGTGAGGTATTTCTATAAATACTGCCCCCACTTGTGATGTGTAGGCCAAGGTCAAGGCGCCAGACATTTAAAAACCACGTTCTGTAGGCATGCACGATCTTTCTGGGAACCATTTCTCTTAACGGTCTCAGTAGCCCTTTTAGATGGTACAGCTCACTAAGAAGCATACAACTTTCCCCCTCGCCAGATTGCTCGTGCCAGTGTCTAGAGACCTAAACTACGAAACCTCTCGCTTCTCTGTCATATCTTCTGATCCCTTGACACTCTATTTGTTTGGTATTCTATCAGAGAAATATCTGCCCGCTTTCAGCCAAACTGTCTTTGTTTAGGTGTTGGGGAAAAGAAAGGAACAAGGGAAGTCCTGGAAGAGAACTAACAAAGCAAGAATGACTTTTATCTAATGGTCATAGGAAGTGAAAAAAACAAAACAACTTCCCATAACTTTCGTCCATGTTAGTGATATCGCAGCAGATATCCCCCCCCCCCCTCTAGTGAGTACATTTAATACTTTTTGTTGCTGTTATGGAAATCAAAATCATTTGATGAGTTTGTTATGACTTCTTTCTTCACCTTTGTTCTCATCAGTATCGTAAGGTTCAGATGACCAGTATTGGAAGGTTCAGATGACCAGTATTGGAAGGTTCAGATGACCAGTATCGTAAGGTTCAGATGACCAGTATCGTAAGGTTCAGATGACCAGTATTGGAAGGTTCAGATGACCAGTATTGTAAGGTTCAGATGACCAGTATCGTAAGGTTCAGATGACCAGTATCGTAAGGTTCAGATGACCAGTATTGGAAGGTTCAGATGACCAGTATTGGAAGGTTCAGATGACCAGTATCGTAAGGTTCAGATGACCAGTATCGTAAGGTTCAGATGACCAGTATTGGAATGTTCAGATGACCAGTATTGGAAGGTTCAGATGATCAGAATTTGAAGTTTTAGATGACCAGTAGTAGATTCAGATGACCAGAATTGGAAGGTTTAGGTGACCAGAATTGGAAGCTTTAGTTGACCAGTATTGGAAAGTTCAGATGACCAGTATTGGAAGGTTCAGAAGACCAGTATTGGAAGGTTCAGAAGACCAGTATTGAAAGGTTCAGATGACCAGTATTGGAAGGTTCAGATGACCAGTATCGTAAGGTTCAGATGACCAGTATCGTAAGGTTCAGATGACCAGTATCGTAAGGTTCAGATGACCAGTATTGGAAGGTTCAGATGACCAGTATTTGGAAGGTTCAGATGACCAGTATCGTAAGGTTCAGATGACCAGTATCGTAAGGTTCAGATGACCAGTATTGGAATGTTCAGATGACCAGTATTGGAAGGTTCAGATGATCAGAATTTGAAGTTTTAGATGACCAGTAGTAGATTCAGATGACCAGAATTGGAAGGTTCAGGTGACCAGAATTGGAAGCTTTAGTTGACCAGTATTGGAAAGTTCAGATGACCAGTATTGGAAGGTTCAGAAGACCAGTATTGGAAGGTTCAGAAGACCAGTATTGGAAGGTTCAGATGACCAGTATTGGAAGGTTCAGATGACCAGTATCGTAAGGTTCAGATGACCAGTATCGTAAGGTTCAGATGACCAGTATTGGAATGTTCAGATGACCAGTATTGGAAGGTTCAGATGATCAGAATTGAAATGTTCAGATTATCAGAATTTGAAGTTTTAGATGACCAGTAGTAGATTCAGATGACCAGAATTGGAAGGTTCAGGTGACCAGAATTGAAAGTTTTAGATGACCAGTAGTAGGGGGTTCAGATGACTAGTATTAGAAGGTCCAGATGACCAGTTCTATATCTGTGAAGAACTGCGTTGTTACTAGACGTGGTAGCTCTCCAAAATGCTTGTACTTTGAAGTGGTGTAAGTAAAAGTAATGTAAGAAAAATAAAGTAAAAATAAAACAATAATAACAGGTTGTGTTTTTAAATGCTAAGCGCGAAACATTTTGCACTTAATTCATTGGCTGATTCTCTTCTTTTTTTATTTTATTTTCTGGCCTAAACAGATAAATCCAAGAACAATAACCCGGGTTGATGTTTTTCACGCTCATCATACAGTCCGTCAAATCACGAGACGTCACACTATGTTGCTACATTCCTGCTGTGTTCCCCATAGTCTGGCTTTCAGCTATCTCCATCAGGGATCTCTACGGCCCGTTACAAGTTCCATTAGTATAAATATGTCTGAACACGGCTCCGAATGCTACCCCCCTTCAGCAATGGCATCCTGCGGGGCAACTCTCTGCACTGCTCGTAGAGGATACGCAATTAAAATTGTCAGAAACACAACATGGTAAAGAACAACAAGGGCAATAACTCTAATTCATCTT
>JAZGLO010005150.1:610000-620000 GCA_036873155.1 Biomphalaria sudanica | reverse complement strand
GCGATTATAGTTTCTCTCTCAGTCTCGGCGAGAGTAGAATATGATGCAAAGTCGCGGCTGTAATGCCAGCAACGCCCCATCTCGGAATGCTGGTAATTTTTATAATAGATGGGACGTGATCACTCTGTGGCCCGCCTAGCAGGCAGGTTGTTTCTCTATGCAAACACACGTAAATGCAACTTCATCCCCCATCCTCTGTGTTCCACCCATCGTATAAGTGTGCTTAACTCTCTCACACATGTGTTGTTGATGTTTTCCTGCATGCGTGTTGCGTCACGCCAACGTAGCGTGAAAACACGTGATGTGAGTGGGCACTACCAAGAGAACATGCAAACATATGTAAGCCTTGCAGCAGACGATATGTCATATGCAAGTCCTGCAGCAGATGATAAGTTATATGCAAGTCCTGCAGCAGACATATTGTCTCGCAAATCACAGAGATGACTTGGGAGGAGTCAGAAGAAGAAAAAAAAACCCAATAACAAACAGAAAGACACATGAATGCAAATGTTTAGGTTACTTGTAAAAAATTGTTTCGTCAATATCCTGCTCTCGTCCCGTTCCTTTACCATCACTCGACGTGGAAATATTCCATCCATTTTTCTGCCATTTTTTTCAGCCGCAAACTTGAAGCTTCTAACGTCAACAGAAAAAACAAATCCTTCTTCCACATTCCATCCACAGCGCTGACTTTCGTCTTCCATTCTCTTCATCAGAATCTCATTCGGTACAGAGAAAGCAAATGTTTCTTTATTGCCTATTGAAATTAATTTAATCTTCTCCGGAAATTCCCGAAGCTCTCATTCCTGTGTTTTGCATGCGTGTACGTAGGGCTTAACGAAGGAAGAGGAAAAACGAAACTGGCTAAGAGAATGATGGTTTAAGAGAGAAATACAAGAAGAAAGAGACAGCGGGAAGATGTAAATTGGATGAGATGGTGGTGAGGAGGGGGGAGGGATAACATGTACCAGTTTAGCTTGGTTTCCGCGCGGCTACCAAGATGCATTAAGTTTGGATTGTAATCCATCTCCACGCTCGGAACGGCTTGATTGATTCGCTTGCGAAAACATGATACTCGGTGACACAACCCTTGTTTCCAGCGGCCCCGAGGTATGCGCGTCAGTGGCCCAAGCGCTTGTGAGCAATGTTCCCGTCTGCTCTCACCAACGGATTAGAGCCGACGCGCGCGCATTTAACTGCGCTGGTCCGTGAAATGGCGCGACCTGCCGAGGTGGCAGATTGCTAGATGGAACGGCTTACCATTAGGAATGATTTCACTGGAACAAAGTTTGTTTTAGAGACTAGCCTTGAACAAATGGAAGGAATCTAGTGTTGTAGACTGTCTCAACACTAGTTCAAACATACTGACCTTTTGGTAACTCCAATTTTATCTTTCATTCCTCTGCAGTAAGAGAGAGAGGGGGAGAGAGAGACAAAGAGACAGAGAGAGAGAGAGAGACAGAGAGGGAAAAAGAGAGACAAACAGAGAGACAGAGAGAGGGACAGAGAGAGACAGAGGGAGAGAGAGAGACAGAGGGAGAGAGAGAGACAGAGGGACAGAGGGAGACAGAGAGCGAGAGAGGGAGAGACAGAGAGCGAGAGAGACAGAGAGCGAGAGAGACAGAGAGAGAGGGAGACAGAGAACGAGAGAGACAGAGAGAGAGAGAGACAGGGAGAGAGGGAGACAGAGAGCGAGAGAGAGGGAGACAGAGAGCGAGAGAGAAAGAGAGAGAGAGAGACAGGGAGAGAGGGAGTCAGAGAGCGAGAGAGAGGGAGACAGAGAGAGAGGGAGACAGAGAACGAGAGAGAGGCGGGGAAGGAAGGGAGCTCCACTGTAATGAGAGTGACGTAGCGGCATTTTACATCATGATCTTGACGGCGAACGGTTGACCGCCAATCTCGAAGTGGCAGCAGACGGTCATTTTCTAAGGATGAGCAGACGTGAGATTGATTGTTTGCAGGCAAATTGTCATGTCACCGGTGCTGACACAAATTGGTCGATTTTTAACGCCACTAGAGGCAATTACTGGGACTCAAGGGCTGGAGAATAAAAATGTCTGCACATTCTTGAATTTCGAAGGTCTAAATGGTCAAGTGGACACTAGAAAAACTTTGGCCATCCATCAGATTTCGCACAAGGGCTTTTTAAAGCAGCTTGCAAATACTGGTCTAGTTTCGTTCTTGTTCTCGCCACGTCTACTACCGAAATGTATTGATTGGTTTTTGATTAATTAGGCGTTTAATTGGACACTGAATTCGTTTTAAAGACACACACACACACACAAATGATGAAGTTAACCGAAGCCCTACTTTAATTTTGTAGAAAAAAAAATCAAACAAACTATATAATGGCCCAGTAGTTTCATTGATGTTGGCCCTTGAAGGTCACTGTCTTTGCAATACGGACTTCAGTAATGATAATAAAGTTTACCAACTGATGTAGGCCACGGTTAACAATGGCATTCTATTACCAGCATTATGACCTAACTCACACCAAAAGATATCAGGTATGTTTCACTTGAGAACTGAATAGACTTGAAATCAAAGTAAAAATCCAAATCTGTTGAGGATTTCAACTCAAAGAATTTCTTTCTGGCGGTCGAATGAATCAACTGCAAGAGCTCTTCCATTACTAAATGATTATTGGCGAAGATTTCCACCACGGCACTTTGTTTTGTACATTTTTAAGCATATAGCTTTATGATTAGGTGCGGTGGCTGAGCGGTCCCTGGTTCGAATCCTGGTGAAGACTGTGATTTTTAATTTCGGGATCTTGGGCGCCTCAGAATCCACCCAACTTCAATGGGTACCTGACATTAGTTGGAGAAAAAGTAAAGACTGTTGGCTGAATGGTCGTTGCGCTGGCCACATGACACCCTCGTTTACCGTAGGCCACAGAAACAGGTGCCCTTTACATCATCTGCCCTATAGACCACAAGTTCTGAAAGGGGAACTTTAATTCGTTTTAGCTTCTTTATGGATAAGGAATACAACAAACACCTTATTCAAATGTATAGATTTGTTAGTTTACTTAGAGTGACGATGCCATTATAAGCTATCCCAACACGACCAGAATATGTTTTGTCGCATCAGAGCTGGACACAAACAAAGTATTATGGAAGATGAAGACTGAGTCTAGCGAAATTTGCCTTTAAGGAGTGCCAACAGAGAATGCCAAACATTTCTTTCAAAACTGCTGAACCCAAAAATCCCTCTAGAACAAAAACTATATGGAGAGCTGCTAAATCTGAAAACCACTACACCAGTGATGCCCAAAATACGGCCCGCGGGCGAAATTGTAGAAAAAAATCGTCTCCTCCCCCCAAAAAATTATTGTTACATACTTTAAGGCCCTCACATTTACTCTGATAAATTGTTACCATGTGTGTAACTTTTGTGTTTGTATAAACTGGGACTCTGAATGTAGAATCTAACTGAAAAATTGAACGGATCTTTAGTTTTTTAATGGAACTTGATAATACGACAAAATATTTGTTTTATAATAAAAGTGTGGCTGTTTAAAAAAACCCACAAAAAACGGCCTAGGCTTAATGAAACAAATATGACTGTTTTCTTGATTTGAGACGCTAATAAAAGATTGGCGGATATATGACACTATTTACCAAAAAGAGACAAGAAAAGAGTCGGTGGTAAAGCTAGTTACAATGTTGATTACATATTAAGTAGAGAAATGATGCAATTTTCCAACGTACAAAAAAACAAAAGTCTAAACTTCAACAATCCCATTCATCCATGTCAAGATCTCACGGGTTTCTAATCAAATAGTTTCGAGTAGATTTCATTTTGTTTTTCTTTCGTGATGTGGCCTTCGACACGAGGGTCGGAAATTAAAGCGGCCCGCAGGTCGAACTAGGTTGGGCATCACTGCACTACACAGTTCATCTCAGATACTGGACTAGTAAGTTGAACCCCCCAGCATAATAAACACAGAAGTGTTTGTTTACATATCCATGTGTTAATCTAATTGTAATATTAGAAACTTAAGTTTACTAAGGATTTCATGATCTCCTCGCCCATGGTCACAGTACTAACTTCGGTGTTTGTAGGTAGAGTTCATTTAATTAAAATTGGTTTCAATACTCTTGATTAAGTTGCATTTTTTAAAGGGCTGTGAAAGAAATCCTGCATTTAATTTTGAGTAAAAGTATATGCATGTTATTCTTTGTGTGTATGTGTGTGTTTCTCTTTTTATGTGTGTTAATTACAGGTTCTGAAGGTGATCGTTTGAACTCATGTATTTAATCAGCTCTACATTTCTCTCATCAAATTCAACGTGACGCAACTTCCTGTTTGAACCATCGTTTCTTTCAATGAAATAATATTTGGAAGGTAAACATGCCACACCTGACATACACACACACACACACACACACAAACACACACACACACACACACACACACACACACGTGCCTTCATGGACCCAGATCTAAAACTTAATAGCTAACGATATTGTATTGCGTACATTTCATATCATTGAATCAGACCCAATCCAAGTAATAGTATACATGTCATGAACAGTATCTCCAGTTTCCTTAACCGTTTTAACCGCGTCATATATAACATAACAACACCAGGGACTGGCGCCCTCTTCCTCCCCACGGGCGCAGGTGTGAATCTGTTATCTTTACATTTAGTTTAATCCAAACAACATCATGAACATTAGCAGCACCAGCAACATTTCTCCTGCCCTTCTAACTTCTGACACCATCAAGTGTGACCTGTCACAGTTCATGGCAGGGAAACGCTAGACGTATAGTTGATATTGTTTAGACGTTATAATTTCAAGTCTTGTTGACGTTTAGTGTGAAACTCATTTCCATGGTAGATCATCTTCGGGATGTAATATTTTCTTAAATACGGACTATCATGTAAATTAAGGTTACTCCAATCATTGCCATCAATTTCGCTTGTAGAGCAGATGTAATGGTTCAGTGTTGACGTTACTGTCTCGTGTTGCCAAACGTTGACCGTGTGTGGGTTATTAGACATTGATCCCACAGACATATACGAGATGTATAATGAAACACAAAATATGCCATAAGTTAACACTCATATTGGCCTCAATTTTAACATAAAATAGGGTACGCTTATTTGCATTAATTAAAAAATTATTTTTGTTATGTTTACAGCTATTAAATTATTTTGTAATGCCGAAAACCAATCTGTTGAAATTATTTTATAAACAAAAATATTGTAAATAGTTACAACACCAGTTAGACAAAAAGAAAAAGTTTTTGATAACAACATAAAAGGCCAAAAGATCATTTCAATTCATTTTAAAGTTAATGATTTATAATGAGTTGACTTAGACTGGGGTGATCGAACTTCTTAGACTGGGGTGATCGAACCTCTTAGACTGGGGTGATCGAACCTCTTAGACTGGGGTGATCGAGTCTCTTTTAATGGGGTGATCGAACCTCTTAGACTGGGGTGATCGAACCTCTTAGACTGGGGTGATCGAACCTCTTAGACTGGGGTGATCGAACCTCTTAGACTGGGGTGATCGAGTCTCTTTTACTGGGGTGATCGAACCTCTTAGACTGGGGTGATCGAACCTCTTAGACTGGGGTGATCGAACCTCTAAGACTGGGGTGATCGAACCTCTTAGACTGGGGTGATCGAGTCTCTTTTACTGGGGTGATTGAGTCTCTTTTACTGGGGTGATTGAGTCTCTTTTACTGGGGTGATCGAGTCTCTTTTACTGGGGTGATTGAGTCTCTTTTACTGGGGTGATTGAGTCTCTTTTACTGGGGTGATCGAGTCTCTTTTACTGGTGTGATTGAGTCTCTTTTACTGGGGTGATTGAGTCTCTTTTACTGGGGTGATCGAGTCTCTTTTACTGGGGTGATCGAGTCTCTTTTACTGGGGTGATTGAGTCTCTTTTACTGGGGTGATCGAGTCTCTTTTACTGGGGTGATTGAGTCTCTTTTACTGGGGTGATCGAGTCTCTTTTACTGGGGTGATCGAGTCTCTTTTACTGGGGTGATCGAGTCTCTTTTACTGGGGTGATCGAGTCTCTTTTACTGGGGTGATTGAGTCTCTTTTACTGGGGTGATCGAGTCTCTTTTACTGGGGTGATCGAGTCTCTTTTACTGGGGTGATCGAGTCTCTTTTTTGGGGGTGATTGAGTCTCTTTTACTGGGGTGATTGAGTCTCTTTCACTGGGGTGATTGAACCTCTTAGACTGGGGTGATTGAGTCTCTTTCACTGGGGTGATTGAACCTCTTAGACTGGGGTGATTGAGTCTCTTTTACTGGGGTGATTGAGTCTCTTTTACTGGGGTGATTGAGTCTCTTTTACTGGGGTGATTGAACCTCTTAGACTGGGGTGATTGAACCTCTTAGACTGGGGTGATTGAGTCTCTTTTACTGGGGTGATTGAACCTCTTAGACTGGGGTGATCGAACTTCTTAGACTGGGGTGATCGAACCTCTTAGACTGGGGTGATCGAACCTCTTAGACTGGGGTGTTCGAACCTCTTAGACTGGGGTGATCGAACCTCTTAGACTGGGGTGATCGAGTCTCTTTTACTGGGGTGATCGAGTCTCTTTTACTGGGGTGATCGAACCTCTTAGACTGGGGTGATCGAGTCTCTTTTACTGGGGTGATCGAGTCTCTTTTACTGGGGTGATCGAGTCTCTTAGACTGGGGTGATCGAGTCTCTTTTACTGGGGTGATCGAGTCTCTTAGACTGGGGTGATCGAGTCTCTTTTACTGGGGTGATCGAGTCTCTTTTACTGGGTTGATCGAGTCTCTTTTACTGGGGTGATCGAACCTCTTAGACTGGGGTGATCGAGTCTCTTTTACTGGGGTGATCGAACCTCTTAGACTGGGGTGATCGAACCTCTTAGACTGGGGTGATCGAGTCTCTTTTACTGGGTTGATCGAACCTCTTAGACTGGGGTGATCGAGTCTCTTTTACTGGGGTGATCGAGTCTCTTCTACCGGGGTGATTGAACCTCTTACCAACCCGAGCAGTCAGCGACAGCTATGCTCTTCACATGGGTATAGAGCAAGGGGACAGAACTCGAGAAAACATAATTTGTTATTGGTTTGGAGCTACTTCCCTGGATTTAAACACATTTCCTAGATCCACTGGCTACGTAATGTACTATTTAAAACCCAAGTCTTTCACTATGTCATGGTTCAGTGCACTCCTAACTCCAGCCCGAGATTATTGTTTTAGTCACTTCAACCTCTGCTCCACCCATCCTGTACTAATCAAGTCATTCAATTAGTATTCAAAGGCTCTCATGCGCGATGCTCGGAAAAGTGGGGCCTCAGGAGGGCCTTATGGGGTCTTCGCTTTCATTTTAGGAGAAATTTTCTCCAGGTATAAAGTATCAGAGGCCGTAAATAAGTTGTTTTTTTAAGGTCTTTGTTAGTTACATTTGTATGATGTCTACTCATCTTTTAAAAACAGAATCCACAAACTTCTACTTCTAAAATTAAATTCCCAATGTCCCTAATTTCTAAAATTTTTATTTTAATTAACCGTTTGATCATAACTAAGTACATTTCTACTTCCCCATTCAACCCCCCCCCCCTTCTCTCTCTCTCTCTCTCTCTCTCTTAGGAGTTTCTGGAATATCACTTGATCTCAGTTTGACACAAATCTGTTCCAATGGAAAGATAACTGCTCAACACGTTTTGATAAATTTCTTTTAATGTACAAGCATTACCGTTCCTGATTGGCTTACTCGTTACAGACAAATTACCTCCTGCTCGAAACGTAGGGGAAAAAAAAACAAAAGATAGAAAACTTTTTAAAAAATATGACGATTATATTTGTGTTCCTGCTCTACGGAGCCGTTATCTTTATTTCATCGCAAGCCTGCAATGATAGTCTTGGTGTGAGTATCGGTTTTATCTTATAAAAGGATGAATCGTTTTCGCAGACGATGGTTTAGCTGGATTACCTCCCTTTCCTATCCTATCTTATGGCACCGGTGGTGTCCCTTGCTTTACGCCGAGCAACTGTCGCTTTTAATCTCAACCAACAGCCCGAGACCTGAACGAGAATGAAAATGGAGGAGTCTCAACTTTTTATCTTATCTCAGGATATATTCATTTCTAAGAGCTTTTTTTTTTTTTTTTTTTTTTGGTCGAATTGCCCTAGCCTAGAATTTTGATAACCGGGGTCTTTAAGGACAAGGCGTGGATTTTGTTGTTTTTGTATCTCCTTAGTCTAGATGAAGTCGAATAAGTACGATTATAACGAAGATAGATTTATGTTCTGTATTGCCTTCCGTATATAAGTCATGCTAATGACTCTAATGACATCAAAGATGTCAATATGTCATGAATTCGGAATGTAATATGAATAAATTCGAAAAAAAAAACACGTTGAGTTGGAATGTGAACTGATATGCGCCTCAACACTCCTGCTCTGTACCTCATCTGATTTAGGACTTTATTTGTTTTGTTTCGCTTGTATGCTTCCGTGGCATGTTTCTTGTCTACGCTAACACTGTACCACTGGTAGCTACTGAATGACTCTGATGAGATGGTTTCAGGGGTAGAAGTAGAACATCTAAACTTGGAAGTAACGAACAACAGTTTGAAACGATTTATAGTTTGTAATAATTGTTAGGTAATCAACTAGTTTTGTATTCTTTGTCTTTAGATCTCTTTCTCTCTCTCCCTCTCTCTCTCTTTCTCTCTCTCTCTCTCTCTCTTTCTTTCTCTTTCTCCCTCTCTAACCCCCTCCTCTCTTCATCTGTCTCTCTTTTACCCTCTATCTTACAATGAATGGCTGCCTGATCATGTGGTATGCGCAGCTGCAATGCGCTCTGGACTGTCGTCTCAATAGTCCTGGGTTCGAACACTGAGAGAGGTTTGGGCTAAACAAGAAAAGCAAAGTTTAATGGTACATTCTAGAATGACATTTACACACATTTACTTCTCACACACACACACACACACTTGTCCTTCCTCTCCATTCTCCCACAGCCGTATCTCCTCTATCACTCTTCTTCCTACTTACTGTCTTAATACCCCCCCCCCTCGTGTCCTGTCTTTACCTTAATTCCCTACTCACACTCCGTTTTTTTTGTTTGCCCATAGTGTCTCTTAAAGAAACGCCCCTGAAAATGTTGGCGAGGTTACAGATGCCCCAATCCCAATCTCTCTCTATTTATCTATAAGTCTTAGGAATACAATGAAAAAGTTTAGTTGTTTTTTTCTCTTGTTGGTTCAAGCTGATCAACCTGACAGATAAGGAAGATCCCCTCACCCCCTATGATTTATACATTAGCAGATGACTGACGCAACAAAGAACTCCGCTAAGGAGACCAGAGCAACGAAAAGTATAGACGAGGACAGCTCGAGGGACAGAACATTTTATTTTTTTTAATTTCTGATTTTTCCTATTGGAAGATCTCATCACAACCAGAGATCCTCCTGTGTGTATGTGTGTAGATGTGTAAATGTGTGAAAATTCTGAGTAGATGTCTTTTTTTTTAATTCCTGAGATACGGCTAAAATTATGGCATTAGCCGAGCGTGCAATGGGCGTGTTGATGTTTTATTTCAGTTCTAATGTCTAGGTTTTCAACAAAACAACAAAAAAAGTTGGAAAAAAAAATGGATGATAAAAAAAGAAGCTAAAGATGTCAATTAAACTGAAAGAGTTCTGGAAGGGGCTGACTATCAAGGGAAGTTATCTCTGTTTCAGTGCTGCTTGATCTCCCAGACAGAGTTGTGATTCCTGGACAGTGCCACCACGTTACGGGGGAAACCGATAAGAGCGGGTGATACTGAGACTCATGGGTAATCGCTTTGCATTTTTTCTTCATGATTCCTCTTCTTCACTCTCTCTTTCTCTCTCTGTCTTTCTGTCTCTCTCTCTCTCTATCTATCTATCTCTCTTCCTTTGTCCCCTTTATTTTCTAACTATTGTTTTATCAATTGTCTTTCCATGAAATCTCTTTCTTGTCGCTTTCTGTTTTTCTATAATATAATTGTACCATTAATCTCTC
>JAZGLO010005149.1:0-25852 GCA_036873155.1 Biomphalaria sudanica | reverse complement strand
TTTTGTCTCAATACTAACTCTTTTGTCTCAATACTAACTCATTGTCTCAATACTGACTTATTGTCTCAATACTAACTTATTGTCTCAATACTAACTCTTTTGTCTCAATACTAACTCATTGTCTCAATACTAACTCATTGTCTCAATACTAACTAATTGTCTCAATACTAACTCTTTTGTCTCAATACTAACTTATTTGTCTCAATACTAACTCTTTTGTCTCAATACTAACTCTTTTGTCTCAATACTAACTCATTGTCTCAATACTGACTTATTGTCTCAATACTAACTTATTGTCTCAATACTAACTCTTTTGTCTCAATACTAACTCATTGTCTCAATACTAACTTATTGTCTCAATACTAACTCATTGTCTCAATACTAACTCTTTTGTCTAAATACTAACTCATTGTCTCAATACTAACTCATTGTCTCAATACTAACTTATTGTCTCAATACTAACTCTTTTGTCTCAATACTAACTCTTTTGTCTCAATACTAACTCATTGTCTCAATACTAACTCTTTTGTCCCAATACAAACTCTTTTGTCTCAATACTAACTCTTTTGTCTCAATACTAACTCATTGTCTCAATACTAACTCTTTTGTCTCAATACTAACTCTTTTGTCTCAATACTAACTCATTGTCTCAATACTAACTCTTTTGTCTCAATACTAACTCTTTTGTCTCAATACTAACTCTTTTGTCTCAATACTAACTTATTGTCTCAATACTAACTCTTTTGTCTCAATACTAACTCTTTTGTCTCAATACTAACTCTTTTGTCTCAATACTAACTTATTGTCTCAATACTAACTCTTTTGTCTCAATACTAACTCATTGTCTCAATACTAACTCATTGTCTCAATACTAACTCTTTTGTCTCAATACTAACTCTTTTGTCTCAATACTAACTCTTTTGTCTCAATACTAACTCTTTTGTCTCAATACTAACTCTTTTGTCTCAATACTAACTCTTTTGTCTCAATACTAACTCTTTTGTCTTAATACTAACTCATTTGTCTCAATACTAACTCTTTTGTCTCAATACTAACTCTTTTGTCTCAATACTAACTCTTTTGTCTTAATACTAACTCTTTTGTCTTAATACTAACTTATTTGTCTCAATACTAACTCTTTTGTCTCAATACTAACTCTTTTGTCTTAATACTAACTCTTTTGTCTCAACACTAACTCTTTTGTCTTAATACTAACTCATTTGTCTCAATACTAACTCTTTTGTCTTAATACTAACTCATTTGTCTCAATACTAACTTTTTTGTCTCAATACTAACTCTTTTGTCTTAATACTAACTTATTGTCTCAATACTAACTCTTTTGTCTCAATACTAACTCATTGTCTAAATACTTACTCATTGTCTCAATACTAACTCTTTTGTCTCAATACTAACTCATTGTCTCAAAACTAACTCATTGTCTCAATACTAACTCATTGTCTCAATACTAACTCATTGTCTCAATACCAACTCTTTTGTCTCAATACTAACTTATTTGTCTCAATACTAACTCTTTTGTCTCAATACTAACTCTTTTGTCTCAATACTAACTCTTTTGTCTTAATACTAACTCATTTGTCTCAATACTAACTCTTTTGTCTCAATACTAACTCTTTTGTCTTAAAAATAACTTATTGTCTCAATACTAACTCTTTTGTCTCAATACTAACTCATTGTCTCAATACTAACTCTTTTGTCTCAATACTAACTCATTGTCTCAATACTAACTCATTGTCTCAATACTAACTCATTGTCTCAATACTAACTCATTGTCTCAATACTAACTCTTTTGTCTCAATACTAACTTATTTGTCTCAATACTAACTCTTTTGTCTCAATACTAACTCTTTTGTCTCAATACTAACTCATTGTCTCAATACCAACTCTTTTGTCTCAATACTAACTTATTTGTCTCAATACTAACTCTTTTGTCTCAATACTAACTCTTTTGTCTCAATACTAACTCTTTTGTCTTAATACTAACTCATTTGTCTCAATACTAACTCTTTTGTCTCAATACTAACTCTTTTGTCTTAAAAATAACTTATTGTCTCAATACTAACTCTTTTGTCTCAATACTAACTCATCGTCTCAATACTAACTCATTGTCTCAATACTAACTTTTTGTCTCAATACTAACTCATTGTCTCAATACTAACTCATTGTCTCAATACTAACTCATTGTCTCAATACTAACTCATTGTCTCAATACTAACTCTTTTGTCTCAATACTAACTTATTTGTCTCAATACTAACTCTTTTGTCTCAATACTAACTCTTTTGTCTCAATACTAACTCATTGTCTCAATACTGACTTATTGTCTCAATACTAACTTATTGTCTCAATACTAACTCTTTTGTCTCAATACTAACTCATTGTCTCAATACTAACTCATTGTCTCAATACTAACTAATTGTCTCAATACTAACTCTTTTGTCTCAATACTAACTTATTTGTCTCAATACTAACTCTTTTGTCTCAATACTAACTCTTTTGTCTCAATACTAACTCATTGTCTCAATACTGACTTATTGTCTCAATACTAACTTATTGTCTCAATACTAACTCTTTTGTCTCAATACTAACTCATTGTCTCAATACTAACTTATTGTCTCAATACTAACTCATTGTCTCAATACTAACTCTTTTGTCTAAATACTAACTCATTGTCTCAATACTAACTTATTGTCTCAATACTAACTCGGTGTCTCAATACTAACTCTTTTGTCTCAATACTAACTCTTTTGTCTCAATACTAACTTATTGTCTCAATACTAACTCATTGTCTCAATACTAACTTATTGTCTCAATACTAACTCATTTGTCTGAATACTAACTCTTTTGTCTCAATACTAACTCTTTTGTCTCAATACTAACTCATTGTCTCAATACTAACTCATTTGTTTCAATCTTAACTTTGTCTCAATACTAACTCATTTGTCTGAATACTAACTCATTATCTCAATCATAACTTTGTCTCAATGCTAACTCATTTGTCTTTTGTTTCAATTCTAACTTTTTTATCTTAATCTTAACTCTTTTTGTCACAATCTAAAATCTTTTGTCTCAATCGTTACATTTGGGTTTCAATCTGAAATACTTGTCCCCCGTGAAAACTGTCCAAAATATTTCGCTTTTTTAACATCTTCTTGAACACAATTTTCTTGTCTGTATTCTGCTCACCCCCTCCCTCTAAACAAGTCACATTCATAGGCAGTTCATTTTCCTATAGCTTCACTCTCAAAAGGGGGGGGGGGTGCTCTCCACTAATTAACGAACTTTAAAAATGTGGACACGAAGTCATTTTTATTATTTTCTCATCAACTTTGACCTTTAACTAAAGCGTCCTTGACAACTTGGTTATATTAGTTTATTTTATTTCAAAATATTTATCTTTTTTTTTCAGAAGTTTTTTATTAAGTTTCGTTATATCGACTTCACATTTGTCAATGTCAATTTCTTTTTTTTTCCCTCTTACTGTATTTTATTGTGTGTTCTGGCGTTCCCAGAGCTATTTTTATGTATTTTTAGTTTTTATTACTTTTATAGGCTAGTGCTAAGCTGTATGCTTGCAATCCCACCTATTTCTATGTTATTTTATATTTATATGGATTATGGACAGTCTCTAAAGATAGAATGGATGCTGCAGTTATCTTATCTTATATAATACAGACGTTACTTCAAAAAAGAAGATGATTACGTCCTACGCGTCATGCATTTAGTCATGCATATTAACCAATGACTTAAATTCTGCCAAGTCACTGGTTTTTCTGGCTAGCTCAGGCAACCCATTCCATGCTCTAATAGCACTAGGGAAGAAGGAGTATTTGTACAAATTTGTCCTAGCATATGGGACGAGGAATGTGCCAGTTCCAGTTCATTGCCCTGTGTGAACCACTGGTCAGTGGGTGGTAAGCTGCGTAGTAACTTAGAAAGATTTTGTGTGTGTGTGTTGTAGTGCCTGTTTGTAGTGCCTGTTTGTAGTGCCTGTAAGTTATTTAAACATTTGTATTTTTATTTTTACTTAATGTAGTTTATTTAATCTGGATTGTTTCTATGTATTTATTGTTTAGATGTAGACGGATTAGTGACGTCGCATCACCGGCTAATTAATAAGCCATTGTTTTTAATGCCAGGGAACCGGAAGTTCCATGTGTTGGCTGGCGTACCCAAACTTTGTCTACTTTTATTGTTAAATGTTAACCCTCTTTATTAATCTTTTATAGTAAATATTGTGTATATATATTTTACATTTTAATTTAGTTATACACTTTATCTTTTTGTTGGATTATTGTAAAAATAGTTGTCAGTTTTCCTTCTAAAGTTTGTATTTGAAAGATGGCTGCGCCCAACCCAGCTCTGCAATAATGGCTGCTTGTAAAACTAGATGCAAAGTATGTTTTAGTTTGTGTGTCTAGACCCAACGTGTGTTTGTGGCTTAGACTTTTACTAGATCTAGTAGATCATGCTTTATATTTTTCCTTTTTTATTTTGTATATGTTGCAGGCTATAATTCCTGCTGTTGCAGTAAGTGTTACTACTGCTGCGCTTAACCTTCTGTTTATGAGCTGTTAAGTCTAGCTAGATGTGATTAGGTTTAGAGTAATTCAGGTCTAATATAGTTTTTCGGCTGTTTATTGGGCTTATGTTGTGGTTAGGGGTTTTGGCCTATAATTTTTTATTGATTTTATTCTGTTTTTTTAATAAAGTGTATGTTTGTTGTAAAAAATTTAGTTGATTGCTTTATTTTATTAGTTCAAATTTAGATTAGTTTAGCTGTGCTGTCTGGTTACTAAGGCGACCCTAACCCCATGGTTACAGACTGAGGTGCACAGATTGGACCCACCCAGTAGCGCTACCATCTGCCTACTGTTTGTGATAAAAATTCTAGTTAGCAGAAAGGCCCAGACCAAACCTGGAGCCGAGCCAGCCTGACCTACGAACAATTATTTAAAGGGTTGTATTTAAATGTAAAGAACAAAAATTTAAAAAAATGACTGATTTCTGTGATAAGTATTAGTAAGTACTCATTTCAGATCTTTAGGCCAGAAAGGTCATCAGATTATTATGTTTTTTTTTTAAGACTTTCATTTAACCATTTTAGACACTCAAACCTTGAGTGGCAATAAAATCCAAAGCTTCATGTGAAGGACCATGATAGACTGTGCGACCTTGAGACAGTAACATGAGACTGTCAAACAGGCTGCAGATGGAGTCTCTAGGTTGGTGAATGGATAATATGATAGTTCTTCCATTTCTTGATATTCTGTCAAAGAAAATTTAAAAACAAACGTGTTCTAAACAAGTTTACACAGAACGTTTGTGTTTTCACTCAAACACAAATTCAGCCCCCAAAAGATCCACGCCACTCATGTTTTATCTGTTTGGTAAGCAATGCAAATAAAAGGGCAGGTTACTTTCTTTTCATCACGAATAGCTGAAGATTCAAGTACAAATTATCGATAACCACAATTCATGCAAAATGTGTGTGCGGGGAGAAAGTGGTTGTATCGTTTGGTAGACTGACGTTATTATTGTTAGTATTACACTAGTCGACCGACGGCGCAGCATACGCCGCTATTTTGCAGGGCCTGCCTTAGGCCACTGCAACCTATGCAACCGCAGTGGGCCCCGCACTTTCATAGGACCTGCGCTAATTCTAGGTGTATAAATTATAAAATTAAACCATTTTATAACTTATAACAGATTTCCCGCGGCCTCCTGTCGATTTACCAGTCATGGAAATATCCTGAAATTATTAAAATCTTTTGAAAACGCATACAAATCTCCTGAAATATATATAGGCAAAAATTGCCATTTTGGGGTGTCATTCAATATGGAAAACGCCAATCCTACGCGCGATAAAAAAAACAGCATTATGCAATACCCGTAATTGTGGAATCTAGTGAAAGAAGCTTCTCGCGCTTCAAACTAATGAAGAATCAGGCTACTTAAGGTCAACAATTCTCGTAGATAGATTGAAACATTTGGTAATTCTTGCTATTGAGCGTGATCTATGTAGGAAATAGAATTCTTATGATATACTGCATGACTTCGCTACACGCAAGGCTCGTGTAGTAATTCTGTGCGTAGTGAAAAATAAAATGAATAAAATTTATTTTCTAATACAAATTCTTACTTTTCACTTTTTATCCGTATCCCTACCCAAACTGAGCCCCGCGAAATCCGTTTCGCATTGGGCCCAACAATGGTAAAGTCCGGCCCTGCAATTTAGTGACGGGTGAATACTACTTGTTCTCCCCCCCCCCCTGTTTTTTTTCGCCTCTAAAATTACGTGGGGTAACTCTAATTCGTCCGACTTGCAGATATAAAAGAGTGATCTTTCCATTACTTGGTGTTCAAACTCTTGACCTACGAATAGAATTATATATATATATATACAGATTGTTAAAAATCATGAATTTTCAATGAACTGCTTGTTATGAAGACTGGTTCACTGTGAGTCTGGCCAAATGAATGTGATTGAGTGAGCCTCTAGTTTAAGTATAGAAGATAATATGTTATCTAAAGGGCACGTAGTCGTGTATGTGTGTACGAAATCTCGTTTTTAAATAAAGTGTATATATTTTAATCTCTGTTTTTTTATTTTAAAAAATACGGCAGACCCGTGTCTTTCTTCCAACAGAAAACACATAAATAACAAATATATTTTTTTATAACTGTATGTCGATATGTAACTAAATCTTATGCATAATGCATTATGTTATATAAATACGAAAAAGGTCATCGACCTTTCTAAACATAGCTTGTTGTTTTTTTTTTTACTTTTAGTAGTAAATAGTTTTTAAAATGATGTCATTTTATAGAGAAAAAAAGCTTACATTTTTAATTTTTAAAAAAATTCACTTTAAGGAGATAAAAAGTAGACATTTCAAAATAAAAGTAGTCACAACAGAACTTTGCAAGCTACAGAAAATTCATGAAATAAAAATATATTGTCCCATTTTCCCCCCACTTTTCCATAAATACTTGTTTTTGTTATTTCCAATTGTTTTAATATTTATCATAAGATTTAGATAATCTGTGTAGAGATTCCAGACAACGACACGATTGGTCAAGATTGAATGTCAACAGACTGACACAAGCTGCCAACTAGAAATATTTCTTCTCCTAGTAAATACAAATACAACCTAAGTGTTCACGATCAGCTTTTCAAGTAAAACAGAGTAGTGCTGGCTGTGCTAGAATTTAGACCCGTTGTGGGCTCATCTAAAAATAGTACTGGAGGGGAGATAATCAGTTCCATTCCAATGCTACCCCTCTTTCTTTCTCCTCCTGATACACCTGGGATGAATTCATCGCCGACCTGTTGGTTAAAACATATCAGCACATGAAATACATTTAGAACCTGCTTTAAACGTTTTATCGGACATAAATAAAAAACTACATACTGTTTGCACATTTGTTTCCCCTTTCTACTACCCTTTATTTACACATGCCAAGTAGCGTGTTTTTTTTGTTGTGTTTCTGCTGGAAGGCGTAAATAATCGAAAGGATTGCTAGTATTTTTATGTTGACTTTTCAATCCCATAACAATACATTTTAAAACTTTGCTAGAAATTACATCTTCCAGACAGAACAGTAGTTTCAGACATAGGAACCTCTACAATCGTTATTGTTATTGTCGTACGTTGTCCATACATCGCCTCCATATATTTCCAGGTCGCGTTCTCTTCTTTTTCTCTGTTTCTACATTTTATTGCTTCAAGTTTGAAACAAAACAAATCGGAAATAGAAATGGAAGTGCAAACAAAGGGAAGATAATTGTGTTCCTAACTCCGCCATCTGCCGGTCCCAAGCCCGGGTGAAAAAGGAGGAGGGTTTGGCGTGGGGCTAGTGACCCCACCCTGTAAAACCACTACAGAAACGGAAAACTCGACACATAATGAAAACTATACATGCGGCGAGGGCGGCCAAACCCTGATGACGGTGTTGGATCAAAGCCAACTGGAAGTCCAATACCCGATACATGGCAAGCCATTCAACGCAAGGAAACCGACTCTTATAGGCACGTGGAATGTAAGAACCCTGAATCAATGCGGTAAACTGGCCCAACTTTTAAGAGAGTTTGACTCTTACCGGCTAGACATCCTTGGGATCTGCGAGATGCGGTGGACATCAAGTGGTCAAATAATCAATGATGGCAAGACAATAATATATTCAGGACATGATAAGGAGCACATTGGTGGTGTAGGAATCATCATGTCTAAAATAGCAGCTTCAGCGCTAATTGCTTGGAAGCCGGTCAGTGTCACTACCATCCAAGCATATGCCCCTACAGAGGATGCAGAAGATACCATCAAAGATAGTTTCTATAACCAACTACAAACCACTCTTGATGAAACACCTACTCACGACCTAATTCTAATGATGGGAGACTTTAACGCCGAAATCAATCCCGACCGAACTGGCTTTGAATATGTAATGGGACCGTATGGCTCTGCAGAAAACATCAGTGATAATGGCGAGCGCTTGATTTCTCTATGTGCATCCAACAGCCTTTCAATTGGGAACACATATTTTAAGCACAAACCCTAGCGGAAGAAGCCTATAGAGAAGCAGATCTGAAAGTAAAGAGAAGTTGTCGGCGAGATAAACGGGACTGGATTGAGCAGAAGGGACAAGAGGCACAAGCAGCTGCAAGCAGAAATGACACAAAAACCCTCCATCGTATTGTCCGAGATCTCACTGGAGCAAAGAGTGGACATGGGGCACCGATAAAAGACAAGCAAGGCAAAACTTTGTTAACGAAAGAAGAACAGGATGCAAGCTGGGTAGAGCACTTTAAAGAGACCCTTAACCAACTGTCGCCAGACCAAACTTACATATTCAAGGACCCCTCTCCAGACAATGATCTCAAGGTCAAGACAGACCCAATAACTGCTGAGGAGGTTACCATGGCCATTGCAGTGTTAAAGAAAAACAAAGCACCAGGGCTAGACATGATATCAGCAGAAATGCTAAAATATGGGGGACAGTGCATCGTTAACAGAATGACAGATCTTTTAAATCTCTGTTGGCGAACTTCAAAAGTCCCAGAGGACTGGCAAAAGGGAGTGATTGTAAAGCTTCCAAAAAAGGGCAACTTGGCAGACTGCAACAACTGGAGGGGCATTACTCTCCTCTCTGTCCCGGGCAAAGTTTTCAGCACTGTTTTGTTGAGACGGCTTCAACAGTCTGTAGATGAAAGGCTCAGAGAAGAACAAGCAGGTTTCCGAAGAGGCAGATCATGTACAGAGCACATTTTCGTTCTACGAAATATCATAGAACAAAGTCTTGAGTACCAACAACGGCTAACGATCAGTTTCGTGGACTTCAAAAAAGCGTTTGATAGTATCCACCGAGAATCACTATGGAAAATAGTTAGAGAATACGGTATCCCAGAAAAATTCGTCCAGATCCTACGACACCTTTACAGTCAATCTAGTTGCTGCATTAAAACAGAAGAAGGAACAACAGAGTTTTTTACAATCGAGACAGGTGTGAGACAGGGGTGCATCTTATCTCCCTTCCTTTTCCTCCTAGCCATCGACTACATAATGAGGAGAGCAATGAACCAGACTGCCTTTGGTATTCCATGGCATGAACAGCTCCGATTGACGGACTTGGACTTTTCTGATGACGTTGCACTACTCGGGGCTACAAATAAATGCATTCAAGAAATGACGGAGAGCCTAGACAGAGAGGCACCCAAAATTGGCCTCCGCATAAACTTGGATAAGACTAAAATTATGGGATATAAGGCAAAGGGTGTCCCCGTCAGACTTGGCGATTCAAAGCTTGAAGATCTGGACAAGTTCACGTACATTGGCAGCATCATAACAAATGATGGAGATGCTTACCATGATGTAGAGTGCCGAATAGGAAAGGCAGGGAGCCTTTTCCAAAGGCTGCAGCCTATTTGGACTAGCCAAGCCATTGGACTCGAGACAAAAATACACCTTCTCAACACAATCGTCATCCCAACTGCTACATATGCATGTGAGACGTGGAAGTCATCTGTCAAAATTGAGAAAAGACTAAATGTGGCTCAACAGAGATGGCTGAGACGGATTTTGGGAGTCAGTTACACAGATCGGGTCTCAAACAAGGAAATCCTATGCCGAACTGGGAGTCGAACACTTGGTGAGGTTGTGACTGAGCGTCGCATGAGGTTTGCGGGACATGTTCTACGTCAAAATGAATTACGCACACCAAGAGTTGCGATAACATGGAAGCCAAAACAAGGAAAGCGCAAACAGGGACGCCCTCGTATTACTTGGCGACACACCTTCATGGAGGACCTCAAAACAATGGACACCAGGTGGGAGGAGGCTTCAGACATTGCCAGTGACAGATCTTTATGGAGACAGCTTGCCGTCCAATGCGCCGAACGGCGCGGGAGGACCTAAGTCTAAGTCTAAGTAATGTAGCGTGAACATGAAACGACACTTTAACAAACCTTTACCAGGGTCTCGCGCTCACCTTTGTATCTGCACTTCTATGTAGTCTAAGTTCCCTGATAATTTTGTTGATCAGGGATTGTCTGTCTAAAGGTGTCATTGATGATGGTAATCTAAGTGCAGCGGAGAGAGCGAGATTTCTCTGACAGACAGGGTGCTCATAACAACATCATCCTAGAACAAAAACTTTTTTTTACAAGTTATGAAATAATAACATTATTATGGAAAGGTTGACTCTGCAACTCATCCATCCTTCCTATGTGGCTGACGGTTTGCGGTTTGCGCGCTTGACTATCGTTCGGACTTAGCGATGTTCCCGGGTTCAAACCCTGCCCGCTTCCATTCCCCGTCGTCCTGCGGGAGGTTTGGACTAGGAAGTAAATTATCTTTAACACTAAAGGAACATTTAAAACACGTAAAATGTGTGAGGTCGGAGTCTGAAAGTGAAGATGGGACTCCATAGCTATCTTCGAATTCATTGAGAATAAGACTGTGTTTATCTTGGAGTACGAAAGAGGAGCTATAGAGTATCATTAATAAGAATCCATACTTGAGTGACTCTTAGAATGTCCCGTGTATTGAAAGCCAGGCATAAGGGATCTCCCCTCCCCTCTATTAAAACACAAGTGACCTACACAAGAAATTACTATCATAATTATGCCACAGAAAGTCAGTGAAGATCTTGCCTGGTGATATATAAATGTATAAAGATACATTTGGTGTCAGGAAATGTATTGAACATGACTGCAGCTTTACACAAATAGAAATTATGGCAATGAGAAGGTACATGTTAAAAGAGGTTTTTAGACTTTGTGTTCAAATCCTCCTAGATTCTATAAAAAATTTCACGACACCAGACATGACAACCGGCAAAATATCGTCTGCTACATGCAATTCTAAAATCACATGTTTGAATACCATTCAACTAATTTATTTTAAATATCTTTTTTTTTCTTGTAATTGTCCTAAGTGTCGCTTGAAGAGGTTCCTATGTCTGAACTACTGTTCTGTCTGGAAGATGTAATTCTAGCAGAAGTCAATTGGTGCATCCTTATTACTTAAAGCTCTTATTATACCAAGACTCTCAGTCTAGCCGAGTAGACGGAGAAAGTCCCCTATATTTAATCTCAGTACCACGTCATTGGTGCCAATGTCAACCATAACACGGCTCTCGTTCTTTTCTATCAGTGTAATGAACTTAGGAACCCATAAGGCAGTTCTGTTTTGTTTCCCAATTGGCAGGGTCGGATTTATCTATAGGCAACACAAACTATGGCTTAGGGAGCCAAGAAATATTGAACACTGACAATAATATCTGGACTTGCAAAAGACCTCCGAAGGGTCTCATGTCTTAAATTGCTTAGGGCCTTTTCAAGTCTAAAAACTGCATATAGTATTGGTCTAATCGTCTCCTCTAATGACCGTGTCCACCTGGGCGTCAAGTTGAAGCAGAGAAGCATTGCCCAGACTTTTGAAATGAAAAAAAGTTCTCATAAATTGAGTCTTAAACAACTGTCCGGCTTTGGCTACGTACGTATCAGCATCATAGAATGATGTCATTTGTTTCCAATTTATGACTATTTATGTATTTTCCAGAATACAAGATTATCACCTGAACAACGTATCCCATCAAGCACTTGACATCGTGTGGCAAAGGTTGTCCATCTTGGAGTAGATGACCAGAAACACCTTTTGAGTCCTTCTTGCCAGCCAGCACATCGAGTAGTCTGAGGAGAAGCTTAAAATAATTACACTATGTAATTGTTTTTACATACCACGAGCTCATTCAAACTGATATAAATGTACACAGTAACTGTATTTTAGAATTATAAATAGATTGTTATTTTTGTGAGCGCTTCAGGCAAAAAATCATATAGTAAATTTAATGTCTAATAAATACAAGAAGTAAGAATCATTTTTATCCAAGATAAAGGATATATTTACATAATGTTTGGACATTGTTCATCAAATATTGTTTGAACTTTCTCTCCTTGTGATAATGTACAGACTTACGTCAATGTGGACGGTTATTGACTTTGACTTTTTTATTAGATGTTGACTTTATGTTACGGTGGAGAGTAGGTGAGACATTTCAGAATACTAAACAGTTAATTAATTGTATTTCCAATGTGGTAGGCCAGATCTTTTGTGCTTAAATTACCTTTGTTATTATCAAGTTATGAAAGTGATGGCTGCGTTTTTAGTACGTAATCAATTTTGACAACAAATTTAATGAACTGTATTTTATAGTTTGATACAAGTGGATACAAAAATATTTTTGGTATTAATTACCTCCCATTAACCACTAATTAAATAAATTATGCATTACGAGTATACAAATGTGCGAATAGGAAAAATAATTGCAGTTGACATTAGCTATGTCCTATTCCAAATCTTGAATAAGCTTGTTTCAACATTGCTATAAAAAGTTGTACAAGTAATGCTTTTAGATTTCTTTCAGTTGTTCTGTAACCTAGATCTGTTGAGCTGTAACCTAGGTCTATTGTGCTGTGTGCAGTAACCAAGATCTGTTGTGATTAAACATAGTTTGTGCTGTAGCCTAGATCTGTAGTGCCGATTTCAAAATGTATATACATTTTTGTATTTATTTTTGTTGATATTTTTTGTTATCCATTGTTACACTAATTATAACTTTATTATGTTTGGAACACAAGAAGGAAAGGTCTGACACAATCGATTGCTTTGTTCTTCCGACTCATCCTAGTGTTGCACCAATGAAGGTCACTATGCCAGTTTTAGGTTTTGTTCAAATTAGAGCAGCGTGGCGGGAAGTCCTGGTCAATGTTGATGAATCACATAGAACAAGACGGAAGCAAACGGTAGATCAAAGCTACTGGCTGTGGGATCTTTCCAAAAAATTTTCTGCTGCAATTTGTAAATAGTTTGGATGTTTTATTGTCCAAGTCCCCCCCCCCCAAAAAAACAACAACAACAACAACTGAATATTTGAATATCAAGGATTTGCTTTCTCTGGTAAATTACAGTTGATTCTTGATATTGAGTGGGGATTGTTTCGGATTACCGAAAGCATTGTATTACCAAAGAATGTAGTCGAAGAGTTCAAGAAAACACTAGATCTTTTTATGTGTACTCAGAGATTCTCTTAGACTTACAAGGGTATAACATAAACACATAGACATAGACATAAACACAAAAAACAAAATAGTCATCTCAAACATACGATTTCAGCTTTAACATATTGTCCTAAGTTAAAATCTACAGTCTAAAGATATACTTACAATAGTATTCATTAATTACATTAATTTAGGGCCTACGAATGCGTATTAAAAGTCTGCAATACGTCGTTCGTTAATTTCTTCATGAACAATCTGTCACGATGTTCTTTAAATGTCTTTCAACATTGCAACAAGCTGATGTCTATACATCGGAGCCACGTCGGATTACTGAGTGTGTGCGATTATGAGGTGTCGGATTATTAAGAGTTTCCCCATCAATCAGAAACGTTCTCTATTAATTTCTGTTATTTAGTCCATTGAACAATGTAGAACAACTTCAGTACACTGTAAAACAAAATGGTTGGAAACAGACAAAAAATGTGTGCATGAGATTTTTAAAAATTACTTATTTTATATGGTACTCTTACGTAGATTTTCCAGAACCGGTTGGCCCGAGGATCGCTGTTAAACCTTGTTTTTATTACATTCTGACCCTTTCGGAAACGTTTATTGTGCCCTAGAAAAGGTTCTTCCTGGAATTAGTGGAAAACTTGTAGACTCCCCACCCTTGCTAACAAGCCAAGCCCCGTGGCCGAGCACTATTTCTGGTATTGAAAGCCCAGGTACGCTGTTCTGCCTCATCGTGGCACCTGGGTGGAAACGGCTACTTAAGGGGGTAGCTAGGCTAAATGAATGGCGAAACATAATTCCCGTGGGGATGCCCACGGGTAGACGAGAGTCCACCCATTGCACGGGCGGGGTTGTAAAAAAGTCCCCACGAGCACGTCCCACATCCATGCGCCGTTCCTCAAAGGACCGTTACATAAATGGCAAGTCCCCCACGGTTAGCTTGGTATAACGAAGGAAAATGACGGAGGCTCCCGGTGTGCTCAGCCTTCGGCCATGAGCGGCGAATCATGCGTCGGGGGCCAAAGGCATTGGAAACAGCAATGTTTTACATAGGCATTGACTTGGGTCGCTCTCAAACAGAACTGTGCGTTCACACAGGTTTTTTTTTTACTGTTTCGGCTGGACGACCAAACAGGTTTTTTTTCAAACTTAGAGCTCGAAGAGCCTTCGGCTCAGCTCTTTTGGACATCAACAAGGTATTGAAAGCCAACAAAATGCATATTCTGAGGTATCTACAGTACATAATCTTGCTATTAAAAAGTTTTATTTCAAAAACCTAATGTGCTATTCTTACTGACTTAGACCCTCTCGCGCCGTTTCGCGCATTTTCCGGCAAGCTGTTTCCACAAAAATCTGTCACTGGCAATGTCTGAAGCCTCTTCCCACTTTCTCTGAGGATCTCAATGAAAGTGTGGCGCCAAGTTGTACTAGGATGTCATTGCAACTCTTAATATGCGTAATTCATTTTGTCGGAGAACATGTCCCGCAAAACCTCATGCGACGTTCTGTCACAACCTTACTAAGGGTTCGACTCCCAGTTCGGCATTTGATTTCTTTTATTTAAACCTGATCTCTATAACTGACTTTTAAAATCTGACTTAGCCATCTTTGTTGAGCCACATTAGTGTTTTTCAATTTCGGCAGATGACTATTCACACTTTATTAATGGAGCCCAGCCACTGGAAGAAATGTGTAACCTTTCTTGATTACGCTCTTGGAATTACATGCATGTATTTCGCTTTAGATTTTATATCGAAAAGGGAAGTTTTATAGTCAAAATCATCTGTCGAGGTTTTTTGTGTGTTTTTTTTTAATTCAAAACCCCATTAGCTACGGTCATAGAATTTGGTGACTGTAGTTTGCTTTAAAATAATATTGAAGAGAGAGGTTTTCAACTCAAAACGCTCTGTAGGGGAATTTAAACTCAAAACCACCTGAAAAGGTTTTAAATTTAAAAAAAAGGCCATGGAGGAGGGGGATTTAAACTCAAAAACCCTTAGCTACGCTCAAAGAATTTTAGTGTAATTTACTTTTTTTATATTGAAGAGGTATTTTTTAGCATCAAAACCATCTGAGCGGGATTTAAACTCAAGACCCCCTTTGCCTACGCTCATAGCATTTTCAGTGCGTAATTTGCTTTTTTTTAATATTGAAGAGGTATTTTTCAGCTTCAAACCTCGCTGGCAGGGATTTTAAACTCAAAACCCCTTTGGCTGGCTACGCTCATAAATTTTATAGTGTGTAATTAGCTTTTTAAAATATTGAATAGGAACTTTTTAGCTTCAAACCTCAACTGGAGGGGGGAGGGATTTAACTCAAAACTCTTTTGGCTCATAGAATTTTGAATGTGTAATTTGCTTTTTTTAATATTGAGAGGGTGTTTATCGTAATTTTTGGACGGGTTTTAAAGTCAAAATCTTCCTTAGTTGTTTTCTAGGAATTTCGGGATTGTCGTTTGCATTTTTTTTAGTTTTCTTTATAGAAGAGGGGGCTTTAACTGCAAAACCCCTGGTAGGGGGTTTTAAACTCAAAACCCCTGTAGGGGATTTTAAACTCAAAACCCCTGGTAGGGTTTTTTTAACTCAAAACCCCCTTGACTGTGCTGTGGTAAGGGATGATTTAGTATTAAAATCTCACCTAAAATAAACAAAATGAAAACAAAAAAACAGTCAATGAATTCCGTTCCCCCCGCAGGGGGGATTTGAACCCCAACACCCCCCCCCTGGCTACGCCCATGTAATATGTAATATATATATATATATATATATATATATATATATATATATATTTATATATATATAATATATATATATATATATATATATATATATATATATATATATATATATATATATATATATATATATATATATATATATATATATATATATATACATACAGAGATAGATAGATAGATAGATAGATAGATAGATAGATAGATAGATAGATAGATAGATAGATAGATAGATAGATAGATAGATAGATAGATATTATATAGATTCTTGATCTATAGTTCTAGATCTAGTATAGAACTATAGATACAAGTCTAGAATTTTAGATCTAATCTTAGATCTAGATTCATAGCATAAGAATACCCTATTATAACTGACATTGCTGCCTCTAAGTTACTGGCAGATCCAGGGGGATGGCTGTAGGGGCGATCGTCGTGGGGGGGGGGGGGCGGATGAATTTTATTATAGAATTCACACAATTTGTATACGAATTTATTACTTATGTTAATAATATATACTAATTATTTATATTTCAAAATATTTTTAGATTATTTCGCCCCCCCCCCTCTAGTATGTTGGCCGATTTCGTGGGGTTGGGAGGGGCCGACGGCATCAATCCCGCCCCCCCCTAAACTTTCGAGTGGGCTGGCGTTCCTATTTATTTGTAGAAATCACAGCTTGCTAACAGAATCAATTAAATATCTATATGATTAAAACTTGTTATTGATGTTTTAACCGATCTTTATATTATGTCGTTCTCCTGTTGGCCGATTGGCTGGGGGTGGCGAATACCTCTACTGCCCTTCCCACCTAAACCCTGTGAGTATGAGGTGGGGGCGGTCCTAATTTTATAGAGAAATCCTAGTTTCTGAACAAAGTTTGTTGAATCAATGTATACATTTGATATTATGTCGCTCCCCTTATGGTATCTTGGCCGATTTGGTGGGGTAAAGGGGGGGGGCGATTGCATGTACTGCCCTCCCCGCTCTAGCCCTCTGAGTGGGGGGGGCGGTCCTATTTTTATGGAGACATCATAGTTTGTGAACAAAATTAGTTGAATATCTATATAATATAAACAACGTATTGACATGCAATACCATTGTATATCTCAAATTTTATAATAGTAAATATAAAATCAGGGTTGTACCAGGTGGGAGGGGCGATACATGAAATCGCCTTTCCCCCATCCGACTAACCAATACTTTTTTGTATTATAGTTAAGAAATTTAAAAATAAAAAAAAATCTGTCACCAATATAATTTATATATGCTATAACTTAGATTCTTATATCGAGTCACCCTACCCCTATTCTTTAATGCCAAATGCAATCATTATCAGAAATTATAAAAAGGAGCGAGGATTAATCTTTTTCATTCTACCTTTCCCCCCCCCTCTTTTCCAGACATAAATTATGTCATTTTAAAGAATTTATCATACTTATTTTAAGATAGACTTTGCTTTGGAAAAGTTAGTATTCAAACGAAATTTTTTAGTATAAGAGACACGATTAAGATTAGTTGTAAACCCAAATAATGTTTTCTTTGTCGCCTTTATCCAACCTTTACTCAAACTGATTTTTTTCTAGTTAAATAAATTTGGGACTATAACTCACAATTTATACTTCAATTTTTTAAATTATATTTATCGAATAAATTTTTTTCGGCGGCGATACTCAAAGCCTTAATCGAAATATGTAGGGTATCTTACCATTTCAAGGAACAAATCGGTTTATTTGCAATGCATTAAAGGCCTATAGCTCATATTAGAATATTTTTCAAATACAACATTATTCAAAAGGTCCCTTTTTAATAGGATGAATAATGAGCTTTAGGTCAGGAGAATGCGTTTCTTCAGTGAAGAATGCAAGAAAACGCTTTTGGCGTCGGGGCTTCGCCCCGAACCCCACTGATTAATAATAAGCTGGAGATGTCTGGAGAATGCGTTTCTGCGGTGACAAATGCAAGAAAACCCTTTTGGCGTCGGGGCTTCGCCCTAAACCCCACTGGGTAAACATACAGCGCTCCCCCAGACCCCAAGCGGCCTCAACATGACTGGGTTTTTTTGTATATATATATATACATATATATATATATATGTGTGCGTGCGTGCGTGCGTGCGTGTGTGCGTGCGTGCGTGTGTGTGTGTGTGTGTGTGTGTGTGTGTGTGTGCTGTACGCACGTTTATGCATAGGGCTAGGCACTCCACTCCACTCCACTCCAAAGTTCTGGATCCGCCAGTGCTCTAAGTTTAGATGTCAGCTTATAGTGTCACTGAGCTATTGATCTAGATGTAGATCTCAATCTAGATCTATATGATTTATTAACAATTAGATTTAGATTTATACATATAATTACATATAAATAGAGAGAGAGAAAAAAATTATATAAGATATTAGATTAGTTTAAGTGTAGATAAACAGGGCTAGATCTATAAGCTGAAAATGGCTTTAAATAATCTACATAACCATAGATCTATATAATACCAGAACAATTATTGACTTGTATGGAGCTTGGTGTATGGATAACGGCGATACCAAGATTATCTTTTTATGTCATATGGGAGAGAAAAATATGGGCAGTTTATATATGTCTAAAATTGGACTATAGAAAATGTCTGAAAAACTGAGACTAAAAAATGAGACAGTGTCATTAATTCATAATTATGTAACTATGATAGATAGCAGCTTGAAATTTGGAACAATTCTACTTCATTATATGCTTTTCAAATCCATTGCTTTATTACTTTGTATGCAAACTAAAATTGTAATGAAATAAAACAATGTGGAGAATTAGAACATGATGTTCAATCACAATTGTATACCATTAGTAACGTTGCTTTCTTTAAAACAATGTCTAGATCTAAACTTGATCTAGTCTCTAGTCGATATTAGGGGTGCACCGGATAGTCCCTCCGGCTCCGGCTTCTGGCGAATATCCGGCATTTTTTACTATCCGGTGCTATCCGGCTCCGGTCGGATATCACTACCGGATAGTAAACAGGATAGTAAAAATACACCTATTTAATATGCATAAAGTTTACCTCGTTCCATTACTGTCTGTTATAGAATGTATTAATGTTTATATGAAAACAAAATAATGTGCTTAAAAAAGAGCCATTATGAATATGCACCAAACATCGTTTATTATAAAGACAATGCATGTTAATAACTTAATATAAATAGAGATGAAACTTTACATCATAAATGCGCTTTACATACAGAGATGCAATGGTTGGCACTTTTTTCAATTTGTCTTGACCTTTGAGTAAGTTAGTTAACATGTTAAAATGTTACATTCCTTGACTACGTCATGCTGACCAGACGTCTGTCTAGCTGTGCGGGTATATCTCCAGAGGTAGAGATGAACAACTCCCACCCCTTTTATTTGTTTAGTCCATCACATTGAGTTTTTTATAGGCAGGTAACCACAAGTTAAATACGATGGACGTAGGTTTAATGTCAGCGTATAGACACTCTCTAGTGGTCACACCTTTCGAGGGAACTGAGTTTGTTTACTTAGTAGTTAATCTTTATTGGGGGGGGGGGGGTCTGGACTACAAGAGCCACACCTCTAAGGTAACCAGGTATATTTCTAGATGAACAACTCCCTCCCCCTTTTATTTGTTAGCCCATCACATTGAGTTCATTGATTGACAGGTGACCCCAAGTCAGATACGATGGACGTAAGCACTCTCTAGAGGTCACACGAGGGAACTAGGTTTGTTATTTGGGGGGGGGGGACTAGACTTTACATTATAAATTCGTATTACATACGTAGCAGCGATGTCTGGCACACTGGCTTGTCTTGACCTTTGAGTGGTCTAGTAAACATGTCATATTCCTTAACTACGTCACGCTGATAATCTGTCTAGATGTGCGGGTATATCTCCAGAGGTAGAGATGAGCTACCCCCACCTCCTTTTGTTTGTTTAGTCCATAACATTGAGTTCACAAATAGGCAGTTGACCACATTAAGCCAGATGTCAACGTATCGACACTGTCTAGAGGTCACATCTTATGAGGGAACTGAGTTTGTTTACTTGGATTAGAATTTTTATTAGAGGCGGGACTACAAGCCAAATCTGTATAAGGTTAATTTGGTATGAGTTAGTTTATTATGAGATAGGTTGTCAATCAAGGGTCTGGACCACAAACCACACCTTTTATACTATTGGACGGGTAATAAGTTTGTTATCTTTGAGTTAAGTCTCACGTATGAGTCAGGACTACAAGCCAAACAGACACTGACCAAGGGTATCTTTAAAGGGAGGGCTCAAGAGACTCAACACCCCCAACTTCTTATTTGTTTAATCCATGACAATGTATTGATAGAGAATATAGACATTGACCATTCTTAAGCCAGAATGGATTAACGCAAATTGTTAAGACATATTGAGACTGTCTAGAGGTCACTAGATGGTGACACTCAGTTTGTTTACTTGGAGAGAAATGTCATTTAGTGCGCTGAACACACGTTCGTTGCACAATAAAATAAAACAAATGTGTGCGTGTATGTATTTTTCCCCTTGTATTAAAACCTTTAGAAAGAAAACTAATTTCATTGTTTAATTCTATTGACTTAATATATAAAGGAAAACCTTACAGTTAAATTTAACATCGCAGAAAATAAATTGATTTAAAGCACCACAATAAGATCTAGCAAACAAAGAAAAATATGCTGGAATGTTAAGAAACACTTGACCTCGGTAACTATATCTATATGCTTGACTGATCATGCCAATGTGTTATCTTTTTTCGCCTGCACACTAAACATTATTGCGTATGCCCAAGGAAAAAAAACGCGTGAAGGTCAACATCAACTATACACACTACACTAGGACTACATGTGTAGGCTCACTAAGTCTATCTGACCAGGTTGTTACAATCAGTCGAACACAAAGTCTATTTATGTTTTTTTTTTTTGGTAGGGAGGGTGTGGGTGATTTTGTTTCTTTTATAGTTGGTTTTCCTAATTCTCTTAGATCTATATAACAGTAGATCTAAACATTGATAACAATAATAGGCCTACAGACTACAATTAAATCTATGCTTCGCAACATTTAAGGCTCAGGTTATGAGTAGGTATAATAGATGTTCCTGCTGTTAATAAAATATTGTTTGCCGCAAATGGATTAATAAATATATGACCTACTACGCTTCAGATTCCAACTATTAACTAACAGCTATCAGTATTAAGCCCTTGAAGCCAGAACCAGAAGCAGTCTTTGGACTTAAAATTACAAGTCTGATGACCAGTTGTTGGTCAGAAATTATTGAACATTAGTAACTAGTTAAATATATACTAACATATTTTACATTGACCCTCCAACACACAGCCTTTATAGTTGGTGGCCTCGTACATACACACAGACACGCTCATGCTACACAGATTAATTTATGTTTATAAATACTGTTAATCTTTAATAAATCAATCAGCAAGAGAGTTTAAAACAATAAGGTATATAAAAGGAACAAAAATAATACCAACAAATATAGGTATGTTATTTAACAGTTTCGTAAAATGCTCAGCAATACAAGCTATTTACAAAACACTTAGGTATTCGGCTCCGGCTCCGGCACCGGCCGAATATCAAATTTTACTATCCGGTCATATCCGGCTCCGGCCGGATATCAAAAAGTACTATCCGGTGCACCCCTAGTCGATATAGATCTACTTGAAGTAGATGGACATTTTTCTTTTTTTTTTTACTTTACCTATCCCTAAGTCTGTTGGACCGTTGGGGAACCATACAAGATTTGTCGACAGTCTTTCTCCATTCCTCCCTGTCTTTTGCCTTAGAAAGTTAGAACCTCTTTCAATGGCAGGCCTGTCCATTCTTTTATGGACAAATAAGCTTACATTTATCAGTGCTGTTCTTAGGCGATTAATTAACGCAGCTCTTCTTTCAAGGTAGCTCTAGTTCATATCTTTATTCCAGAAGAGTCCTATTATTGATGAAGTGTTGTCCTATTTCCTTTACGTGAAAAATAACGCAAAATATTTTTTTGAAATTGTATTACTTTAAACTGTAAAAATAAGATCATGACTTGAATATTGCTGGTCCATGTGTGTGAATTCTGAAACTCCTTTTGTAATCTTGTTAAAACAAAGCTTACGTCGAGTGTAGTTGTATCAGTTAGTTTGGACCAGTCGTTTAATTTGTAATAGATCTAGACTAACAAAATTAAATCTGTGCCACCTATCATTCACAACCAATCGCTAACCTCCGTATAAACGCACAACACACACTCCATATTGGTTGTTTCAATTTAGAGCGGCGACCTATAAACGGGACTATTTCAGCTTATACCACCACATCGGTCAAGTAACTAATTCTTTCCCTTGTTCGAGATACCATACAAAATAATTAATTACCATTAATTAATTAACTAATTGGGTTTTTTTTTTTTACTGATTCTGGTGTTGTCAGGTAAAAGAAATAATTATCCACAATTTCAGCTCAATCCGAGATTATGTGTGGGAAAAATAAAGTGTACAAACTTTTTACCAGACAGACAGAGTGATTTGATAAAAATAGTGTTGCCAAATGAGTTTATTGATTTTAATAACCTCAATATCTGGAGCTTTTCACTTACCTATATAAATCTAGAGAATAAATTTACGGGTAAATCAAGCAAAATATTTTTAAAATTGTTTTGTTTTTTTTAAATTTAAAAAAAGCTTATCCAGGGGGCAAAACTCCACATTTAAAGTCCTAAATCTTAATAGTGTGGAATTTATTTCTCTTTTTCAATATCAAACAAAAATTAATAACCACTAATTAATTAATTAGAGCATGGAATGGGTTGCCTGAGCTAGCCAGGAAAACCAGTGACTTGGTGAAGTTTAGGTCATTGGTTAATATGCATGACTAAATGCATGACGCGTAGGACGTAATCATCTTCTTTTTTGAAATAACGTCTGTATCATATAAGATAAGATAAGAATTAATTGGTTAATTTCTTATTGATTCATATTTTCTTAGGTACAATGAATAATATTGCAAAGTTTCAACTTGATCCGAGAATGTTTAGTGCGAGAAATAGCGTGTACAAAAACTGTACCAGACAGACAAACAGACAGACAAAGTTAGGTGCTATAAGCTTTGTAATACATATTGAAAGTGAGCTAGTAAAAAACAATTGTCTGAATTTTGACGTTCAAAACACGTTTGCACACGACATAGCCCTACAATGCCAGTAGAGAAACAATATAGAGCCTGTAGCATCTCCATTCTAACATCTTGGGATCAACTATGATGTGATCATAGACTTATATAGTATACTAGACTGGAAACCGGAAATAAATTCTTATCCGCGACTGATTGATTCACAGACAAATATATATATAACTAAATGAAACATGAGATAAAAAGAAAATGAAATGATGGTATGTAGAAAAAAAAAACATTTCACACATTGATCTGTTATCCTACCAGTCGCTAGACTCCATTCATTAAATGCATTGAATACATTTTATATAGACCTATGACCCGCAGTTGTTGTTTTTTTTACAAGAAAAATAGCAGGATATTGCAATACAGATCCATTTTTGCAACTCAGAATAAAGGAAAATGAACGCGTCGTGCTTGAGCTCAGCCTCGGAATTCGAGGGAAAGCTGACTGCGCTACCCCAGGCCCCCTGTATCAAGGAAGGGGTTTCTACTGTCATTTTATCGACTCATTTAAAAAAAAAAAAACAATTCTAGGATACAAAAGACTTACCTCGGAAAAAATTGAACGAACAGACTGACTAGAATGAACATTCAGAAGTTCAATTTTAGTGTGTCTGTAATGCCTGTATATATATCTCTATGGCATTGAATGTCTGGGCATTAGCAATGGTCGCAAAGATGTTACCCATATAGCAGTTCCCGCAGCTGATGAGTCCCAACGAACGGCAAGTGCCAATTTAGTTTAACGTCAGCGGCGTAGCAGGCTCTGCCACTGCCGAAGGTTCGTCGGTTCCTGATTTTTACTAAAGGTTGACTCTCGAAGCCTTACTCATGTTTGTGTATAGCTGCAAGGCAGCAGAGGTTTGAATTCAGAGTTTTCCTTCTCCAAGGCTATCGAGCACATCCAGGGGAAGCTTACTCGTTTAGGCGCTAGTTATTAGCCTTTGCCCCTTCTCCTGTCAGTAATAAGTTTCCCCGGACCTAATATCTGACCCGCACGTGAATCTGAGACGCATGCCATTAGGAAGCATTTTGTATGTTATAGAGTGCTTATTTCCATTATCATTTTCAGCAATAGCAACCTTTTTTTACAATACCTCTATTCAAGTCAGAACTTCATGGAACCTTCAGGAACTTTCAGGAGCCACGAACCTGAACGCTGATCTTCAAAACGTCTCTAACAATTTTCCTAGAAATTTAACATTTTCTGTATATCAGTGAGAAAAGAATTACTAGCTCGTTGGCCTCATGGGGAAAACTCTAGTTTGACCGTTATAATTTTTCAAAGTAAAAAATTAATAAATGTAAATATGGCTGGAGTACTAGACTTAGGTACATCTATCGCGCTATCGCGTTCGGGAATTTCCAAAAGAAATAGGCTTTAGTAATTCAAGAGTTAAATAAATTAATGTTCAAGAAGTTCGAGATTCAAAGACCTAGATCTATATATCATTGTAATTATTCACTAAAACTATAAGTTGTTTTTAAATGTAAAGTTGCTTTAAGTTTATTGACAGACTAAAAACTCAAAATACCTAGGTGTTATAATAAATGAAAAACTGTCATGGAATCCACATATTGATGAAACTATAAAAAAATCCAACAAAGCATTAGGGTTTATTAAAAGAAATTTCTATAAATCAAATAAGAACATAAAACTAAAATGTTATTTAACCTTGGTTAGGCCAATAATAGAATATGCATCCACCGTGTGGGACCCCTCAACTCAAGAAAACATTAAGAAACTGGAACAAACACAAAATAGAGCAGTGAGATTCATAACAAACGAATATTCACATTTGACTAGGGTAACACCATTAGTAAAATCACTAAATTTAGAAAGCCTTCAGGACAGAAGACTCAAAAGTAAAGTAGCAATTATACATAAAACACTGAACCATAATCTTCAAATACAAAAACAAAATTTAATAAAATACTCTGAAAGACACAAAAATAAAGGCACATTCCTCGTCCCATATGCTAGGACAAATTTGTACAAATACTCCTTCTTCCCTAGTGCTATTAGAGCATGGAATGGGTTGCCTGAGCTAGCCAGAAAAACCAGTGACTTGGCAGAATTTAAGTCATTGGTTAATATGCATGACTAAATGCATGACGCGTAGGACGTAATCATCTTCTTTTTTGAAGTAACGTCTGTATTATATAAGATAAGATAAGATTATCTCAGCTTTGCTTGTATTTGTTACGTACATTTAACATTGATTACGTCTAGACTCTAGATCTAGACTTAGATTTATATCTACACTAGATCTTTAGAATTTAGAAGACTAGATCTTTAGAAGTAGATCTAAATCTAAACTATATCTTATGAGTTCTACCTGGTCGTGCGGTTTGCAT
>JAZGLO010005148.1:0-19744 GCA_036873155.1 Biomphalaria sudanica | reverse complement strand
TTTTGTCTCAATACTAACTCATTGTCTCAATACTAACTCTTTTGTCTCAATACTAACTCATTGTCTCAATACTAACTCTTTTGTCTCAATACTAACTCTTTTGTCTCAATACTAACTCATTGTCTCAATACTACTTATTGTCTCAATACTAACTGTCTCAATACTAACTCTTTTGTCTCAATACTAACTCATTGTCTCAATACTAACTCTGTCTCAATACTAACTTTGTCTCAATACTAACTCTTGTCTCATACTAACTTATTGTCTCAATACTAACTCGGTGTCTCAATACTAACTCTTTTGTCTCAATACTAACTCTTTTGTCTCAATACTAACTCGGTGTCTCAATACTAACTCTTTTGTCTCAATACTAACTCATTGTCTCAATACTGACTTATTGTCTCAATACTAACTTATTGTCTCTATACTAACTCTTTTGTCTCAATACTAACTCATTGTCTCAATACTAACTTATTGTCTCAATACTAACTCATTGTCTCAATACTAACTCTTTTGTCTAAATACTAACTCATTGTCTCAATACTAACTTATTGTCTCAATACTAACTCGGTGTCTCAATACTAACTCTTTTGTCTCAATACTAACTCATTGTCTCAATACTAACTTATTGTCTCAATACTAACTCGGTGTCTCAATACTAACTCTTTTGTCTTCAATACTAACTTATTGTCTCAATACTAACTCATTGTCTCAATACTAACTTATTGTCTCAATACTAACTCATTTGTCTGAATACTAACTCTTTTGTCTCAATACTAACTCTTTTGTCTCAATACTAACTCATTGTCTCAATACTAACTCATTGTCTCAATACTAACTCATTTGTCTCAATTTTAACTTTGTCTCAATACTAACTCATTTGTCTGAATACTAACTCATTATCTCAATCATAACTTTGTCTCAATGCTAACTCATTTGTCTTTTGTTTCAATTCTAATTTTTTTATCTTAATCTTAACTCTTTTTGTCACAATTAAAATCTTTTGTCTCAATCGTTACATTTGGGTTTCAATCTGAAATACTTGTCCCCCGTGAAAACTGTCCAAAATATTTCGCTTTTTTAACATCTTCTTGAACACAATTTTCTTGTCTGTATTCTGCTCACCCCCTCCCTCTAAACAAGTCACATTCATAGGCAGTTCATTTTCCTATAGCTTCACTCTCAAAAGGGGGGGGGGTGCTCTCCACTAATTAACGAACTTTAAAAATGTGGACACGAAGTCATTTTTATTATTTTCTCATCAACTTTGACCTTTAACTAAAGCGTCCTTGACAACTTGGTTATATTAGTTTATTTTATTTCAAAATATTTATCTTTTTTTTTCAGAATTTTTTAATTAAGTTTCGTTATATCGACTTCACATTTGTCAATGTCAATTTCTTTTTTTTTTCCCTCTTACTGTATTTTATTGTGTGTGCTGGCGTTCCCAGAGCTATTTTTATGTATTTTTAGTTTTTATTAGTTTTATAGGCTAGTGCTAAGCTGTATGCTTGCAATCCCACCTATTTCTATGTTATTTTAATATTTATATGGATTATGGACAGCCTCTATAGATAGAATGGATGCTGCAGTTCCAGTTCATTGCCCTGTGTGAACCACTGGTCAGTGGGTGGTAAGCTGCGTAGTAACTTAGAAAGATTTTGTGTGTGTGTTGTAGTGCCTGTTTGTAGTGCCTGTTTGTAGTGCCTGTAAGTTATTTAAACATTTGTATTTTTATTTTTACTTAATGTAGTTTATTTAATCTGGATTGTTTCTATGTATTTATTGTTTAGATGTAGACGTATTAGTGACGTCACATCACCGGCTAATTAATAAGCCATTGTTTAATGCCAGGGAACCGGAAGTTCCATGTGTTGGCTGGCGTACCCAAGCTTTGTCTACTTTTATTGTTAAATGTTAACCCTCTTTATTAATCTTTTATAGTAAATATTGTGTATATATATTTTACATTTTAATTTAGTTATACACTTTATCTTTTTGTTGGATTATTGTAAAAATAAATGTCAGTTTTCCTTCTAAAGTTTGTATTTGAAAGATGGCTGCGCCCAACCCAGCTCTGCAATAATGGCTGCTTGTAAAACTAGATGCAAAGTATGTTTTAGTTTGTGTGTCTAGACCCAACGTGTGTTTGTGGCTTAGACTTTTACTAGATCTAGTAGATCATGCTTTATATTTTTCCTTTTTTATTTTGTATATGTTGCAGGCTATAATTCCTGCTGTTGCAGTAAGTGTTACTACTGCTGCTCTTAACCTGCTGTTTATGAGCTGTTCAGTCTAGCTAGATGTGGTTAGGTTTAGAGTAATTCAGGTCTAATATAGTTTTTCGGCTGCTTATTGGGCTTATGTTGTGGTTAGGGGTTTTGGCCTATAATTTTTTATTGATTTTATTCTGTTTTTTTAATAAAGTGTATGTTTGTTGTATAAATTTAGTTGATTGCTTTATTTTATTAGTTCAAATTTAGATTAGTTTAGTTGTGCTGTCTGGTTACTAAGGCGACCCTAACCCCATGGTTACAGACTGAGGTGCACAGATTGGACCCACCCAGTAGCGCTACCATCTGCCTACTGTCTGTGATAAAAATTCTAGTTAGCAGAAAGGCCCAGACCAAACCTGGAGCCGAGCCAGCCTGACCTACGAACAATTATTTAAAGGGTTGTATTTAAATGTAAAGAACAAAAATTTAAAAAAATGACTGATTTCTGTGATAAGTATTAGTAAGTACTCATTTCAGATCTTTAGGCCAGAAAGGTCATCAGATTATTATGTTTTTTTTTTAAGACTTTCATTTAACCATTTTAGACACTCAAACCTTGAGTGGCAAAAAAATCCAAAGCTTCATGTGAAGGACCATGATAGACTGTGCGACCTTGAGACAGTAACATGAGACTGTCAAACAGGCTGCAGATGGAGTCTCTAGGTTGGTGAATGGATAATATGATAGTTCTTCCATTTCTTGATATTCTGTCAAAGAAAATTTAAAAACAAACGTGTTCTAAACAAGTTTACACAGAAGGTTTGTGTTTTCACTCAAACACAAATTCAGCCCCCAAAAGATCCACGCCACTCATGTTTTATCTGTTTGGTAAGCAATGCAAATAAAAGGGCAGGTTACTTTCTTTTCATCACGAATAGCTGAAGATTCAAGTACAAATTATCGATAACCACAATTCATGCAAAATGTGTGTGCGGGGAGAAAGTGGTTGTATCGTTTGGTAGACTGACGTTATTATTGTTAGTATTACACTAGTCGACCGACGGCGCAGCATACGCCGCTATTTTGCAGGGCCGGCCTTAGGCCACTGCAACCTATGCAACCGCAGTGGGCCCCGCACTTTCATAGGACCTGCGCTAATTCTAGGTGTATAAATTATAAAATTAAACCATTTTATAACTTATAACATATTTCCCGCGGCCTCCTGTCGATTTACCAGTCATGGAAATATCCTGAAATTATTAAAATCTTTTGAAAACGCATACAAATCTCCTGAAATATATATATAGGCAAAAATTGTCATTTTGGGGTGTCATTCAATATGGAAAACGCCAATCCTACGCGCGATAAAAAAACAGCATTATGCAATACCCGTAATTGTGGAATCTAGTGAAAGAAGCTTCTCGCGCTTCAAACTAATGAAGAATCAGGCTACTTAAGGTCAACAATTCTCGTAGATAGATTGAAACATTTGGTAATTCTTGCTATTGAGCGTGATCTATGTAGGAAACAGAATTCTAATGATATACTGCATGACTTCGCTACACGCAAGGCTCGTGTAGTAATTCTGTGCGTAGTGAAAAATGAATAAAATTTATTTTCTAATACAAATTCTTACTTTTCACTTTTTATCCTTATCCCTACCCAAACTGAGCCCCGCGAAATCCGTTTCGCATTGGGCCCAACAATGGTAAAGTCCGGCCCTGCTATTTAGTGACGGGTGAATACTACTTGTTCTCCCCCCCCCTGTTTTTTTTTCGCCTCTAAAATTACGTGGGGTAACTCTAATTCGTCCGACTTGCAGATATAAAAGAGTGATCTTTCCATTACTTGGTGTTCAAACTCTTGACCTACGAATAGAATTATATATATATATGTATACAGATTGTTAAAAATCATGATTTTTCAATGAACTGCTTGTTATGAAGACTGGTTCACTGTGAGTCTGGCCAAATGAATGTGATTGAGTGAGCCTCTAGTTTAAGTATAGAAGATAATATGTTATCTAAAGGGCACGTAGTCGTGTATGTGTGTACGAAATCTCGTTTTTAAATAAAGTGTATATATTTTAATCTCTATTTTTTTATTTTTAAAAATACGGCAGACCTGTGTCTTTCTTCCAACAGAAAACACATAAATAACAAATATATTTTTTTATAACTGTATGTCGATATGTAACTAAATCTTATGCATAATGCATTATGTTATATAAATACGAAAAAGGTCATCGACCTTTCTAAACATAGCTTGTTTTTGTTTTTTTACTTTTAGTAGTAAATAGTTTTTAAAATGATGTCATTTTATAGAGAAAAAAAGCTTACATTTTTAATTTTAAAAAAAAATCACTTTAAGGAGATAAAAAGTAGACATTTCAAAATAAAAGTAGTCCCAACAGAACTTTGCAAGCTACAGAAAATTCATGAAATAAAAATATTTTGTCCCATTTTGCCCCCACTTTTCCATAAATATGACTTGTTTTTGTTATTTCCAATTGTTTTAATATTTATCATAAGATTTAGATAATCTGTGTAGAGATTCCAGACAACGACACGATTGGTCAAGATTGAATGTCAACAGACTGACACAAGCTGCCAACTAGAAATATTTCTTCTCCTAGTAAATACAAATACAACCTAAGTGTTCACGATCAGCTTTTCAAGTAAAACAGAGTAGTGCTGGCTGTGCTAGAATTTAGACCCGTTGTGGGCTCATCTAAAAATAGTACTGGAGGGGAGATAATCAGTTCCATTCCAATGCTACCCCTCTTTCTTTCTCCTCCTGATACACCTGGGATAAATTCATCGCCGACATGTTGGTTAAAACATATCAGCACATGAAATACATTTAGAACCTGCTTTAAACGTTTTATCGGACATAAATAAAAAACGACATACTGTTGCACATTTGTTTCCCCTTTCTACTACCCTTTATTTACACATGCCAAGTAGCGTGTTTTTGTTTTTTTTCTGCTGGAAGGCGTAAATAATCGAAAGGATTGCTAGTATTTTTATGTTGACTTTTCAATCCCATAACAATACATTTTAAAACTTTGAAGGTGTCATCACAAACTGATACCTATAAATAGCTTTCTGCAGTATCCGAAGCAGAAGGCAAAAGAAGTTTTGATAAAACTATGCATTTTAAAAAGATGAAAACAAAAAATGTATTTGCACACTGTAGAATAACATTTTCTAAGTTCTTTTTACTTGTAGCACGAAGCCAATGTTTATATTTTAGTTGGCAACACTGCGCTGATCTTTGAAAATGGCTTTCCTCGTGTTATTGTCGTACGTTGTCCATACATCGCCACCATATATTTCCAGGTCGCGTTCTCTTCTTTTTCTTTGTTTCTACATTTTATTGCTTCAAGTTTGAAACAAAACAAATCGGTTCTTAGAAATGGAAGTGCAAACAAAGGGAAGATAATTGTGTTCCTAACTCCGCCATCTGCCGGTCCCAAGCCCGGGTGTAAAAGGAGGAGGGTTTGGCGTGGGGCTAGCGACCCTACCCTGTAAAACCACTATTGCTACAGAAACGGCAAATTCGACACATAATGAAAACTATACATGCGGCGAGGGCGGCCAAACCCTGATGACTGTTGTGGATCACAGCCAACTGGAAGTCCAATACCCGATACATGGCAAGCCTTTCAACGCAAGGAAACCGACTCTTATAGGCACGTGGAAAGTAAGAACCCTGAATCAATGCGGTAAACTGGCCCAACTTTTAAGAGAGTTTGACTCTGACCGGCTGGACATCCTTGGGATCTGCGAGATGCGGTGGACATCAAGTGGTCAAATAATCAATGATGGCAAGACAATAATATATTCAGGACATGATAAGGAGCACATTGGTGGTGTAGGAATCATCATTTCTAAAATAGCAGCTTCAGCGCTAATTGCTTGGAAGCCGGTCAGTGACCGCATCATTACAGCTCGACTCCAAACAAAGCAAATCAAAGTCACTACCATCCAAGCATATGCCCCTACATAGGATACAGAAGATACCATCAAAGATAGTTTCTATAACCAACTACAAACCACTCTTGATGAAACACCTACTCACGACCTAATTCTAATGATGGGAGACTTTAACGCCAAAATCAATCCCAACCGAACTGGCTTTGAATATGTAATGGGACCGTATGGCTCTGCAGAAAACATCAGTGATAATGGCGAGCGCTTGATTTCTCTATGTGCATCCAACAGCCTTTCAATTGGGAACACATATTTTAAGCACAAACAAATAAACAAAAAAAAAACATGGCGATCACCAAATGGAGAAACCTTCAACGAGATAGATTACATTTGCATCTCCAAACGATGGAGGTCAACTCTGTTAGACGTGCGGACCCGCAGAGGAGCGGATATCGGCTCAGACCACTACCTTGTCAGTGGCAAATGTAAGCTCCGATTGAAACACCAACCAAAACGAGCCACACGACCCCGCCCATTTAATGTAGAGAAGCTTAAAGACGGCAATACTGCAGCAGTGTTCCAATTGAAATTACGAACCGCTTTGAGGCTCTTGCAGATATATTGACCCTTGAAGAAGAGTGGGCCAACTTCAAAGATACCACTATTGGGTGCGCGGAAGAAGTTATCGGAAGGAGGCGAGGTTCATACAAGGAACGGTGGATACAAGACAGAACATGGAAATTGATAGATGAGAGGAAAGAGGCCAAACGTAGACGAGATCAGAAAAATGAAACACAGGATCGCAGCCTAGCGGAAGAAGCCTATAGGGAAGCAGATCTGAAAGTAAAGAGAAGTTGTCGGCGAGATAAACGGGACTGGATTGAGCAGAAGGGACAAGAGGCACAAGCAGCTGCAAGCAGAAATGACACAAAAACCCTCCATCGTATTGTCCGAGATCTCACTGGAGCAAAGAGTGGACATGGGGCACCGATAAAAGACAAGCAAGGCAAAACTTTGTTAACGAAAGAAGAACAGGATGCAAGATGGGTAGAGCACTTTAAAGAGACCCTTAACCAACTGTCGCCAGACCAAACTTACATATTCAAGGACCCCTCTCCAGACAATGATCTCAAGGTCAAGACAGACCCAATAACTTCTGAGGAGGTTACCATGGCCATTGCAGTGTTAAAGAATAACAAAGCACCAGGGCTAGACATGATATCAGCAGAAATGCTAAAATATGGGGACAGTGCATCGTTAACAGAATGACAGATCTTTTAAATCTCTGTTGGCGAACTTCAAAAGTCCCAGAGGACTGGCAAAAGGGAGTGATTGTAAAGCTTCCAAAAAAGGGCAACTTGGCAGACTGCAACAACTGGAGGGGCATTACTCTCCTCTCTGTCCCGGGCAAAGTTTTCAGCACTGTTTTGTTGAGACGGCTTCAACAGTCTGTAGATGAAAGGCTCAGAGAATAACAAGCAGGTTTCTGAGGAGGCAGATCATGTACAGAGCAGATTTTCGTTCTACGAAATATCATAGAACAAAGTCTTGAGTACCAACAACGGCTAACGATCAGTTTCATGGACTTCAAAAAAGCGTTTGATAGTATCCACCGAGAATCACTATGGAAAATGGTTAGAGAATACGGTATCCCAGAAAAAATCGTCCAGATCCTACGACACCTTTACAGTCAATCTAGTTGCTGCATTAAAACAGAAGAAGGAACAACAGAGTTTTTTACAATCGAGACAGGTGTGAGACAGGGGTGCATCTTATCTCCCTTCCTTTTCCTCCTAGCCATCGACTACATAATGAGGAGAGCAATGAACCAGACTGCCTTTGGTATTCCATGGCATGAACAGCTCCGATTGACGGACTTGGACTTTGCTGATTACGTTGCACTACTCGGGGCTACAAATAAATGCATTCAAGAAATGACGGGGAGCCTAGACAGAGAGGCACCCAAAATTGGCCTCCGCATAAACTTGGATAAGACTAAAATTATGCGAGTGGGATATAAGGCAAAGGGTGTCCCCGTCAGACTTGGCGATTCAAAGCTTGAAGATCTGGACAAGTTCACGTACCTTGGCAGCATCATAACAAATGATGGAGATGCTTACCATGATGTAGAGTGCCGAATAGGAAAGGCAGGGAGCATTTTCCAAAGGCTGCAGCCTATTTGGACTAGCCAAGCCATTGGACTCGAGACAAAAATACACCTTCTCAACACAATCGTCATCCCAACTGCTACATATGCATGTGAGACGTGGAAGTCATCTGTCAAAATTGAGAAAAGACTAAATGTGGCTCAACAGAGATGGCTGAGACGGATTTTGGGAGTCAGTTACACAGATCGGGTCTCAAACAAGGAAATCCTATGCCGAACTGGGAGTCGAGTTTCTATAACCAACTACAAACCACTCTTGATGAAACACCTACTCACGACCTAATTCTAATTCTGAGCGTCGCATGAGGTTTGCGGGACATGTTCTACGTCAAAATGAATTACGCACACCAAGAGTTGCGATAACATGGAAGCCAAAACAAGGAAAGCGCAAACAGGACGCCCTCGTATTACTTGGCGACACACCTTCATAGAGGACCTCAAAACAGTGGACACCAGGTGGGAGGAGGCTTCAGATATTGCCAGTGACAGATCTTTATGGAGACAGCTTGCCGCCCAATGCGCCGAACGGCGCGGGAGGACCTAAGTCTAAGTCTAAGTAATGTAGCGTGAACATGAAACGACACTTTAACAAACCTTTACCAGGGTCTCGCGCTCACCTTTGTATCTGCACATCTATGTAGTCCAAGTTCCCTAATAATTTTGTTGATCAGGGATTGTCTGTCTAAAGGTGTCATTGATGATGGTAATCTTAGTGCAGCGGAGAAAGCGAGATTTCCTCTGACAGACAGGCTGCTCATAACAACATCATTCTAGAACAAAAACTTTTTTTTACAAGTTATGAAATAATAACATTATTATGGAAAGGTTGACTCTGCAACTGATCCATCCTTCCTATGTGGCTGGCGGTTTGCGGTTTGCGCGCTTGACTATCGTTCGGATTTAGCGATGTTCCCGGGTTCAAACCCTGCCCGCTTCCATTCCCCGTCGTCCTGCGGGAGGTTTGGACTAGGAAGTAAATTATCTTTAACACTAAAGGAACATTTAAAACACGTAAAATGTGTGAGGTCGGAGTCTGAAAGTGAAGATGGGACTCCATAGCTATCTTCGAATTCATTGAGAATAAGACTGTGTTTATCTTGGAGTACGAAAGAGGAGCTATAGAGTATCATTAATAAGAATCCATACTTGAGTGAATCTTAGAATGTCCCGTGTATTGAAAGCCAGGCATAAGGGATCTCCCCTCCCCTCTATTAAAACAAAAGTGACCTACACAAGAAATTACTATCATAATTATGCCACAGAAAGTCAGTGAAGATCTTGCCTGGTGATGTATAAATGTATAAAGATACATTTGGTGTCAGAAAATGTATTGAACATGACTGCAGCTTTACACAAATAGAAATTATGGCAATGAGAAGGTACATGTTAAAAGAGGTTTTTAGACTTTGTGTTCAAATCCTCCTAGATTCTAGAAAAAATTTCACGACACCAGACATGACAACCGGCAAAATATCGTCTGCTACATGCAATTCTAAAATCAAATGTTTGAATACCATTCAACTAATTTATTTTAAATATCTTTTTTATTTCTTGTAATTGTCCTAAGTGTCGCTTGAAGAGGTTCCTATGTCTGAACTACTGTTCTGTCTGGAAGATGTAATTCTAGCAGAAGTCAATTGGTGCATCCTTATTACTTAAAGCTCTTATTATACCAAGACTCTCAGTCTAGCCGAGTAGACGGAGAAAGTCCCCTATATTTAATCTCAGTACCACGTCATTGGTGCCAATGTCAACCATAACACGGCTCTCGTTCTTTTCTATCAGTGTAATGAACTTAGGAACCCATAAGGCAGTTCTGTTTTGTTTCCCAATTGGCAGGGTCGGATTTATCTATAGGCAACACAAACTATGGCTTAGGGAGCCAAGAAATATTGAACACTGACAATAATATCTGGACTTGCAAAAGACCTCCGAAGGGTCTCATGTCTTAACTCTTTCAGTGCGAATTATTTTGATAGAAAAAAAAAGAAGCTTTCCGGTATTTACTTGCTGAAAGTAACGCCGCACTGTAAGAGTTAAATTGCTTAGGGCCTTTTCAAGTCTAAAAACTGCATATAGTATTGGTCTAATCGTCTCCTCTACTGACCGTGTCCACCTGGGCGTCAAGTTGAAGCAGAGAAGTATTGCCCAGACTTTTGAAATGAAAAAAAGTTCTCATAAATTGAGTCTTAAACAACTGTCCGGCTTTGGCTACGTACGTATCAGCATCATAGAATGATGTCATTTGTTTCCAATTTATGACTATTTATGTATTTTCCAGAATACAAGATTGTCACCTGAACAACGTATCCCATCAAGCACTTGACATCGTGTGGCAAAGGTTGTCCATCTTGGAGTAGATGACCAGAAGCACCTTTTGAGTCCTTCTTGCCAGCCAGCACATAGAGTAGTCTGAGGAGAAGCTTAAAATAATTACACTATGTAATTGTTTTTACATACCACGAGCTCATTCAAACTGATATAAATGTACACAGTAACTGTATTTTAGAATTATAAATAGATCATGTTATTTTTGTGAGCGCTTCAGGCAAAAAATCATATAGTAAATTTAATGTCTAATAAATACAAGAAGTAAGAATCATTTTTATCCAAGATAAAGGATATATTTACAAAATGTTTGGACATTGTTCATCAAATATTGTTTGAACTTTCTCTCCTTGTGATAATGTACAGAGTTACGTCAATGTGAACTGTACTTGACTTTGACTTATTTTTTTTAGATGTTGACTTTATGTTACGGTGGAGAGTAGGTGAAGACATTTCAGAATACTAAACAGTTAATTAATTGTATTTCCAATGTAGTAGGCCAGATCTTTTGTGCTTAAATTACCTTTGTTATTATCAAGTTATGAAAGTGATGGCTGCGTTTTTAGTATGTAATCAATTTTGACAACAAATTTAATGAACTGTATTTTATAGTTTGATACAAGTGGATACAAAAATATTTTTGGTATTAATTACCTCCCATTAACCACTAATTAAATTAATTATGCATTACGAGTATACAAATGTGCGAATAGGAAAAATAATTGCAGTTGACATTAGCTATGTCCTATTCGAAATCTTGAATAAGCTTGTTTCAACATTGCTATAAAAAGTTGTACAAGTAATGCTTTTAGATTTCTTTCAGTTGTTCTGTAACCTAGATCTTTTGAGCTGTAACCTAGGTCTATTGTGCTGTGTGCAGTAACCAAGATCTGTTGTGATTAAACATAGTTTGTGCTGTAGCCTAGATCTGTAGTGCCGATTTCAAAATGTATATACATTTTTGTATTTATTTTTGTTGATATTTTTTGTTATCCATTGTTACACTAATTATAACTTTATTATGTTTGGAACACAAGAAGGAAAGGTCTGACACAATCGATTGCTTTGTTCTTCCGACTCATCCTAGTGTTGCACCAATGAAGGTCACTATGCCAGTTTTAGGTTTTGTTCAAATTAGAGCAGCGTGGCGGGAAGTCCTGGTCAATGTTGATGAATCACATAGAACAAGACGGAAGCAAACGGTAGATCAAAGCTACTGGCTGTGGGATCTTTCCAAAAAATTTTCTGCTGCAATTTGTAAATAGTTTGGATGTTTTATTGTCCAAGTCCCCCCCAAAAAAAAAAAACAGCAACAACAACAACTGAATATCAAGGATTTGCTTTCTCTGGTAAATTACAGTTGATTCTTGATATTGAGTGGGGATTGTTTCGGATTACCGAAAGCATTGTATTACCAATGAATGTAGTCGTAGAGTTCAAGAAAACACTAGATCTTTTTATGATGTACTCAGAGATTCTCTTAGACTTACAAGGGTATAACATAAACACATAGACATAGACATAAACACATAAAACAAAATAGTCATCTCAAACATACGATTTTAGCTTTAACATATTGTCCTAAGTTAAAATCTACAGTCTAAAGATATACTTACAATAGTATTCATTAATTACATTAATTTAGGGCCTACGAATGCGTATTAAAAGTCTGCAATACGTCGTTCGTTAATTTCTTCATGAACAATCTGTCACGATGTTCTTTAAATGTCTTTCAACATTGCAACAAGCTGATGTCTATACATCGGAGCCACGTCGGATTACTGAGTGTGTGCGATTATGAGGTGTCGGATTATTAAGAGTTTCCCCATCAATCAGAAACGTTCTCTATTAATTTCTGTTATTTAGTCCATTGAACAATGTAGAACAACTTCAGTACACTGTAAAACAAAATGGTTGGAAACAGACAAAAAATGTGTGCATGAGATTTTTAAAAATTACTTATTTTATATGGTACTCTTACGTAGATTTTCCAGAACCGGTTGGCCCGAGGATCGCTGTTAAACCTTGTTTTTATTACATTCTGACCCTTTCGGAAACGTTTATTGTGCCCTAGAATAGGTTCTTCCTGGAATTAGTGGAAAACTTGTAGACTCCCCGCCCTTGCTAACAAGCCAAGCCCCGTGGCCGAGCACTATTTCTGGTATTGAAAGCCCAGGTACGCTGTTCTGCCTCATCGTGGCACCTGGGTGGAAACGGCTACTTGAGGGGGTAGCTAGGCTAAATGAATGGCGAAACATAATTCCCGTGGGGATGCCCACGGGTAGACGAGAGTCCACCCATTGCACGGGCGGGGTTGTAAAAAAGTCCCCACGAGCACGTCCCACATCCATGCGCCGTTCCTCAAAGGACCGTTACATAAATGGCGAGTCCCCCACGGTTAGCTTGGTATAACGAAGGAAAATGACGGAGGCTCTCGGTGTGCTCAGCCTTCGGCCATGAGCGGCGAATCATGCGTCGGGGGCCAAAGGCATTGGAAACAGCAATGTTTTACATAGGCATTGACTTGGGTCGCTCTCAAACAGAACTGTGCGTTCACACAGGTTTTTTTTTTACTGTTTCGGCTGGACGACCAAACAGGTTTTTTTTCCAACTTAGAGCTCGAAGAGCCTTCGGCTCAGCTCTTTTGGACATCAACAAGGTATTGAAAGCCAACAAAATGCATATTCTGAGGTATCTACAGTGCATAATCTTGCTATTAAAAAGTTTTATTTCAAAAACCTAATGTGCTATTCTTACTGACTTAGACCCTCTCGCGCCGTTTCGCGCATTTTCCGGCAAGCTGTTTCCACAAAAATCTGTCACTGGCAATGTCTGAAGCCTCTTCCCACTTTCTCTGAGGATCTCAATGAAAGTGTGGCGCCAAGTTGTACTAGGGTGTCATTGCAACTCTTAATATGCGTAATTCATTTTGTCGGAGAACATGTCCCGCAAAACCTCATGCGACGCTCTGTCACAACCTTACTAAGGGTTCGACTCCCAGTTCGGCATTTGATTTCTTTTATTTAAACCTGATCTCTATAACTGACTTTTTAGCTTCAAACCTCAACTGGAGGGGGGAGGGATTTAATTCAAAACTCTTTTGGCTCATAGAATTTTGAATGTGTAATTTGCTTTTTTTAATATTGAGAGGGTGTTTATCGTAATTTTTGGAGGGGTTTTAAAGTCAAAATCTTCCTTAGTTGTTTTCTAGGAATTTCGGGATTGTCGTTTGCATTTTTTTTAGTTTTCTTTATAGAAGAGGGGGCTTTAGCTGCAAAACCCCTGGTAGGGGGTTTTAAACTCAAAACCCCTGTAGGGGATTTTAAACTCAAAATCCCTGGTAGGGTTTTTTAAACTCAAAACCCCCTTGACTGTGCTGTGGTAAGGGATGATTTAGTATTAAAATCTCAACTAAAATAAACAAAATGAAAACAAAAAAACAGTCAATGAATTCCGTTCCCCCCCCCCCCGCAGGGGGGATTTGAACCCCAACACCACCCCCTGGCTACGCCCATGATATATATATATATATATATATATATATATATATATATATTAGATAGATAGATAGATAGATAGATATAGATAGATGGATAGATAGATAGATAGATAGATAGATAGATAGATAGATAGATAGATAGATAGATAGATAGATAGATAGATAGATAGATAGATAGATAGATAGATAGATAGATAGATAGATAGATAGATTTTATATAGATTCTAGATCTATAGTTCTAGATCTAGTATAGAACTATAGATACAAGTCTAGAATTTTAGATCTAATCTTAGATCTAGATTCATAGCATAAGAATACCCTATTATAACTGACATTGCTGCCTCTAAGTTACTGGCAGATCCAGGGGGATGGCTGTAGGGGCGATCGTCGTGGGGGGGGGGCGGATGAATTTTATTATTGAATTCACACAATTTGTATACGAATTTATTACTTGTGTTAATAATATATACTAATTATTTATATTTCAAAATATTTTTAGATTATTTCGCCCCCCCCCCTCTAGTATGTTGGCCGATTTGGTGGGGTTGGGAGGGGCCGACGGCATCAATCCCGCCCCCCCCCTAAACTTTCGAGTGGGCTGGCGGTCCTATTTATTTGTAGAAATCACAGCTTGCTAACAGAATCAATTAAATATCTATATGATTAAAACTTGTTATTGATATTTTAACCGATCTTTATATTATGTCGTTCTCCTGTTGGCCGATTGGCTGGGGGTGGCGAATACCTCTACTGCCCTTTCCACCTAAACCCTGTGAGTATGAGGTGGGGGCGGTCCTAATTTTATAGAGAAATCCTAGTTTCTGAACAAAGTTTGTTGAATCAATGTATACATTTGATATTATGTCACTCCCCTTATGGTATCTTGGCAGATTTGGCGGGGTAAAGGGGGGGGGGCGATTGCATGTACTGCCCTTCCCGCTCTAGCCCTCTAAGTGGGGGGGGCGGTCCTATTTTTATGGAGACATCATAGTTTGTGAACAAAATTAGTTGAATATCTATATAATATAAACAACGTATTGACATGCAATACCATTGTATATCTCAAATTTTATAATAGTAAATATAAAATCAAAAAGGGTTGTACCAGGTGGGAGGGGCGATACATGCAATCGCCTTTCCCCCATCGGACTAACCAATACTTTTTTTGTATTATAGTTAAGAAATTAAAAAATAAAAAAAAAATCTGTCACCAATATAATTTATATATGCAATAACTTAGATTCTTATATCGAGTCACCCTACCCCTATTCTTTAATGCCAAATGCAATCATTATCAGAAATTATAAAAAGGAGCGAGGAATAATCTTTTTCATTCTACCGTCCCCCCCCCCCTTTTCCAGACATAAATTATGTCATTTTAAAAGAATTTATCATACTTATTTTAAGATAGACTTTGCTTTGGAAAAGTTAGTATTCAAACGAAATTTTTTAGTATAAGAGACACGATTAAGATTAGTTGTAAACCCAAATAATGTTTTCTTTGTCGCCTTTATACAACCTTTACTCAAACTGATTTTTTTCTAGTTAAATAAATTTGGGTCTATAACAATTTATATTTCAATTTTTTTAATTATATTTATCGAATAAATTTTTTTCGGCGGCGATACTCAAAGCCTTAATCAAAATATGTAGGGTATCTTACCATTTCAAGGAACAAATCGGTTTATTTGCAATGCATTAAAGGCCTATAGCTCATATTAGAATATTTTTCAAATACAACATTATTCAAAAGGTCCCTTTTTAATAGGATGAATAATGAGCTTTAGGTCAGGAGAATGCGTTTCTTCAGTGAAGAATGCAAGAAAACGCTTTTGGCGTCGGGGCTTCGCCCTAAACCCCACTGGGGAAACTTACAGCGCTACCCCAGACCCCAAGCGGCCTCAACATGACTGTTTTTTTGTATATATATATAAATATATGTGTGTGTGTGTGTGTGCGCGTGTGTGTGTGTGTGTGTGTGAGTGTGTGTGTGTGTGCGCGCTGTACGCACGTTTATGCATAGGGCTAGGCACTCCACTCCACTCCAAAATTCTGTATGCGCCAGTGCTCTAAGTTTAGATGTCAGCTTATAGTGTCACTGAGCATAGACTCTATTGATCTCGATGTAGATCTCAATCTAGATCTATATGATTTATTAACAATTAGATTTAGATTTATACATATTATTACATATATATATAGAGAGAGAGAAATTATATAAGATAATTAGATTAGTTTAAGTGTAGATAAACAGGGCTAGATCTATAAGCTGAAAATGGCTTTAAATAATCTACATAACCATAGATCTATATAATACCAGAACAATTATTGACTTGTATGGAGCTTGGTGTATGGATAACGGCGATACCAAGATTATCTTTTTATGTCATATGGGAGAGAAAAATATGGGCAGTTTATATATGTCTAAAATTGGACTATAGAAAATGTCTGAAAAACTGAGACTAAAAAATGAGACAGTGTCATTAATTCATAATTATGTAACTATGATAGATAGCAGCTTGAAATTAGGAACAATTCCAAATCATTATATGTTTTTCAAATCCATTGATTTATTACTTTGTATGCAAACTAAAATTGTAATGAAATAAAACAATGTGGAGAATTAGAACATGATGTTCAATCACAATTGTATACCATTAGTAACGTTGCTGTCTTTAAAACAATGTCTAGATCTAAACTTGATCTAGTCTCTAGTCGATATAGATCTACTTGAAGTAGATGGACATTTTTCTTTTTTTTTTTTTACTTTACCTATCCCTAAGTCTGTTGGACCGTTGGGGCACCATACAAGATTTGTCGACAGTCTTTCTCCATTCCTCTCTGTCTTTTGCCTTAGAAAGTTAGAACCTCTTTCAATGGCAGGCCTGTCCATTCTTTTATGGACAAATAAGCTTACAATTATCAGTGCTGTACTTAGGCGATTAATTAACGCAGCTCTTCTTTCAAGGTAGCTCTAGTTCATATCTTTATTCCAGAAGAGTCTTATTATTGATGAAGTGTTGTCCTATTTCCTTTACGTGAAAAATAACGCAAAATATTTTTTTGAAATTGTATTACTTTAAACTGTAAAAATAAGATCATGACTTGAATATTGCTGGTCCATGTGTGTGAATTCTGAAACTCCTTTTGTAATCTTGTTAAAACAAAGCTTACGTCGAGTGTAGTTGTATCAGTTAGTTTGGACCAGTCGTTTAATTTGTAATAGATCTAGACTAACAAAAATAAATCTGTGCCACCTATCATTCACAACCAATCGCTAACCTCCGTATAAACGCACAACACACACTCCATATTGGTTGTTTCAATTTAGAGCGGCGACCTATAAACGGGACTACTTCAGCTTATACCACCACATCGGTCAAGTAACTAATTCTTTCCCTTGTTCGAGATACCATACAAAATAATTAATTACCATTAATTAATTAACTAATTGTTGTTGTTTTTTACTGATCCTGGTGTTGTCAGGTAAAAGAAATAATTATCCACAATTTCAGCTCAATCCGAGATTATGTGTGGGAAAAATAAGGTGTACAAACTTTTTACCAGACAGACAGAGTGATTTGATAAAAATAGTGTTGCCAAATGAGTTTATTGATTTTAATAACCTCAATATCTTGAGCTTTTCACTTACCTATATAAATCTAGAGAATAAATTTACGGGTAAATCAAGCAAAATATTTTTAAAATTGTTTTGTTTTTTTTTTATTTAAAAAAAGCTTATCCAGGGGGGAAAACTCCACATTTAAAGTCCTAAATCTTAATAGTGTGGAATTTATTTCTCTTTTTCAATATCAAACAAAAATTAATAACCACTAATTAATTAATTAGAGCATGGAATGGGTTGCCTGAGCTAGCCAGGAAAACCAGTGACTTGGTGAAGTTTAGGTCATTGGTTAATATGCATGACTAAATGCATGACGCGTAGGACGTAATCATCTTCTTTTTTGAAATAACGTCTGTATCATATAAGATAAGATAAGAATTAATTGGTTAATTTCTTATTGATTCATATTTTCTTAGGTACAATGAATAATATTGCAAAGTTTCAACTTGATCCGAGAATGTTTAGTGCGAGAAATAGCGTGTACAAAAACTGTACCAGACAGACAAACAGACAGACAAAGTTAGGTGCTATAAGCTTTGTAATACATATTGAAAGTGAGCTAGTAAAAAACAATTGTCTGAATTTTGACGTTCAAAACACGTTTGTACACGACATAGCCCTACAATGCCAGTAGAGAAACAATATAGAGCCTGTAGCATCTCCATTCTAACATCTTGGGATCAACTATGATGTGATCATAGACTTATATAGTATACTAGACTGGAAACCGGAAATAAATTCTTATCCGCGACTGATCGATTCACAGACTTATATATATATAACTAAATGAAACATGAGATAAAAAGAAAATGAAATGATGGTATGTAGAAAAACAAAACATTTCACACATTGATCTGTTATCCTACCAGTCGCTAGACTCCATTCATAAAATGCATTGAATACATTTTATATAGACCTATGACCCGCAGTTGTTGTTTTTTTTACAAGAAAAATAGCAGGATATTGCAATACAGATCCATTTTTGCAACTCAGAATAAAGGAAAATGAACGCGTCGTGCTTGAGCTCAGCCTCGGAATTCGAGGGAAAGCTGACAGCGCTACCCCAGGCCCCCTGTATCAAGGAAGGGGTTTCTACTGTCATTTTATCGACTCATTTAAAAAAAAAAACAATTCTAGGATACAAAAGACTTACCTCGGAAAAAATTGAACGGACAGACTGACTAGAATGAACATTCAGAAGTTCAATTTTAGTGTGTCTGTAATGCCTGTATATATATCTCTATGGCTTTGAATGTCTGGGCATTAGCAATGGTCGCAAAGATGTTACCCATATAGCAGTTCCCGCAGCTGATGAGTCCCAACGAACGGCAAGTGCCAATTTAGTTTAACGTCAGCGGCGTAGCAGGCTCTGCCACTGCCGAAGGTTCGTCGGTTCCTGATTTTTACTAAAGGTTGACTCTCGAAGCCTTACTCATGTTTGTGTATAGCTGCAAGGCAGCAGAGGTTTGAATTCAGAGTTTTCCTTCTCCAAGGCTATCGAGCTCATCCAGGGGAAGCTTACTCGTTTAGGCGCTAGTTATTAGCCTTTGCCCCTTCTCCTGTCAGTAATAAGTTTCCCCGGACCCAATATCTGACCCGCACGTGAATCTGAGACGCATGCCATTAGGAAGCATTTTGTATGTTATAGAGTGCTTATTTCCATTATCATTTTCAGCAATAGCAACCTTTTTTTTTACAATACCTCTATTTAAGTCAGAACTTCATGGAACCTTCAGGAACTTTCAGGAGCCACGAACCTGAACGCTGATCTTCAAAACGTCTCTAACAATTTTCCTAGAAATTTAACATTTCCTGTATATCAGTGAGAAAAGAATTACTAGCTCGTTGGCCTCATGGGGAAAACTCTAGTTTGACCGTTATAATTTTTCAAAGTAAAAAATTAATAAATGTAAATATGGCTGGAGTAGTACTAGTTGTTTTTAAATGTAAAGTTGCTTTAAGTTTATTGACAGA
>JAZGLO010005147.1:0-35717 GCA_036873155.1 Biomphalaria sudanica | reverse complement strand
GAAGAAGCATTGGACCCGTTCTAATTCTCCTCGATATTCAAAAATGAGATCAAACAGAAATGAACGTGCGTTATTTTGTTGATTGTGATCTACTATCTTCGTAAACAAGCTTTTAAGATCTAGATCTAGCAAAAATGGCATCCTTAGTCTAGGATAAGAAATGACTTCAAATCTAAGAAAATCTTCAAACCCAATGCATGTAATCATCCTAATTGCATACAGATCTACAACCATGTAGCATTACTTCATTAGTTTTCAAGTCTAGAGTACAAAGACTTCCTTTATATCACTACAAAGTGTTCGAAGTCAAAGAGAAGGAAAATACGCTCATATTATTATTATTATTATTATATGCTATAGAGTAATCAACAGGCAGACATCAAATATGGATGTTTAAGCCAGAATGGGAAGTCTAGTCTCAGTCACTAGAACAAAGATGTTGCCCCTATGAATGCCTGAGATGAACTTCTATTGAAAAATCAGAGCAGGAAGGACTCAATCCTCCCGTACTGCTCTGTCAAGAAACTGGGCCATTCGGCGTAATGCCTCGTAGCTACAAAAAAAGGCCAAGTGACTGCTCAGACACATCCCCATTTTACTGTCGGAGCTCGGGACATACGTACAAGATATGCAACACTGTTTCGACGCTCTCTCCGCGGTGACGGCATCGGGAGTCGTAGTTTGGACGGAACCGGGCAAAGTATGCCCAAACAGGACAATGTTCCGTCCTACACTGTGCAATGATTGCTTGTTCTGACCTCCTTAGCCGCCACCACGGATTGTCGAGATCTGGGTGATGCATATGCTGCCAAACACTACGTGCTCTGTCGGATTCCTCCCAGAACTTTAACCACTTCTCATGAATGAGTTCTCAGATTTCTGCCGTTGCTTGTAAAAAAAAAAAAAGTTCTTGGAGCTTTGAAATGAGTGGCTGCCAAAGCTCTCTTTCTTGCTAGGGTATCGTTTCCCCTCACACCGCAATGTGAGGGCGCCCACTGCATGAAACGACAGCTCCATTGGCTCTACGGATGATATCTGCGGCGCCGACTGCCTCTTTTATTACGAGCGACCATCCCCCGCCGCCACCCATAGCTAGGAGACAGGAGCCAGAGTCGGTGACCATCACAACTGTAGTTTTGGGTTATCGGGCTCTAATAGCCTCGAATGTCCGAGTTATCCCTGTTAGTTCAGCGTCCTTTTGAATATGCAGCCAAGCTGCATAGACCTGAGCCGATCTGTTTTTGGAAGATCTGGGTAGACTATAAGGGCCCCATAGCCAGATCTAACGGGATCCATCAATACCGACCCATCGGTATAACAAAATATGGCATCTGATGGGTAGGATTTGAATGTAGCTGATGCCTAATTCTGGAGTATGGCAGGCCTATGAATGCCTGACCTCAACTGACCGTATATCTTATCTAAGCTACCATCTCGCTTTGAATTAATGTCGTCACAATTGCGCGTTCACCAGCAGTCACCGAAAGTGCGTCTCTACAGATCTACATCTGCACAGTTGCTTCTAATAAATCTTTTACCTTAAAAAGGTATCAAACATGTAACAATTTTCCCCTCTTTTTTGTTTGTTTTGGTTATACTGCATGTAGTTATCCTAAGCTATTGTATTTTAACTAGTTACTTAGAATAATATTTGTTACATTAGCAAATTATAATCTGATTGATGTACAATTATGTGGAAAAAAAAATTATAATTATAATTATTTAAGGTCTTAGATAAATATCAACAGTTCACAAAGTCATCACCAAGAATAAAGATGAGAACCTGATTTCCAATAGTCAATACATTAATAACACAAAAACGTGATTGAGTTTCAGTGACAATAGAGTCATACACATTTTTTTATTAGGACATAGAGTTATATCATGCCATGTTATGTATACCTCTAAGATACCATCATTTATAATGTATATACAATTTAGTCACTCATAAATAGCCAATTATTATAAGTGGATTGTATCTATAGACAAAGCCAACAAACTTGAAAAATGGCAAAAGATGACTACGACTCAATGAAAAGAATTAGATTTAAAAAAAGGAAATTTCTGATTATTACCTAACTGAAAAGCAAATCATTCTACAGTGGATTCTCAGTGTGTCTTTAGTTCAACTCCACTTGTATGGACCTGACCTTTGAAGATCTCACTACGCTAGTAATTATTGGTTGTAAAAATATACCTGGATAGTACTGGGTAGTACCGGATAATGGTGTACGTTCCATGCTTTTTTTTTATTTCTGGTTATAATTTTATAGTAAATAAAACATTAAAACAAATACTAAATTGTTTTGATGTGCCTAAACTCAAACTCAAATACTATTTAGTCCTCCTTGGCTAATGAATAAACCCAAATTAAATTTATCCCTCCTTAATTTCAAAAAAGAAAATACAGACCCAAGCATACTACAAGTCCACTTTAGGGAACTGCAAGAGAACTACGGAGATTGTGGCACCATCTACACAGACGGATCCAAAATGGATGGAAAGGTCGCGTGTGCCTGCTCCTTTCGGAACAAAACAATCTCCCGTAGACTCCCTGATGGCTGCTCCATCTTTACGGCCGAATTGCATGCAATATCGCTTGCACTTATGTCCGTCATAGCATCAGAAAGGAGGAAATTTATAATCTGCTCCGACTCCAAATCTGCATTGCAAGCTTTGGGGCGGATGAAGACTGACATTCCACTGGTACATAAGAGCCTGAAGCTGTTGGACCAAATAACAGCCGACCATACGGATGTCACCTTCATCTGGGTCCCTTCTCATGTGGGCATTGAGGGAAACGAAGCCGCAGACAGAGAAGCAAAGAGAGCCCTAAATCATGCGGTATCAGGAACTCAAATTCCCTGCTCAGACCTGAGACAAAGTATTGCCACTGCCATCTACCAAGAGTGGCAGGATCGATGGGAGGCTGAGACTCACAATAAACTCAGGCAGATTGTGGCGGATGTCAGGTGGCGGTCCACATCTAAGGGTCTGACAAGGCGTGGTAGCACGACCATGTCTAGACTTAGGATTGGCCACACCTACATCACGTACTCTTTTGTGCTGAAGAAAGAAGAGCCCCCACTTTGTGAGTATTGTGACTCTCGCCTCACCGTGGAACATATCCTCATTGACTGCCCCAGATACCAGGATGTCAGGGGAAAATATTTTAGAGCCACTAATTTAAAAACACTACTCAATAATGTCGACCCTGGGAAGGTACTGGGCTTTATCCGGGAAGTGGGATTGTCTACGAAGATCTGATTTCTAAACTCTGTACTTTTTACATTATATTTTTACCAAATTATTAAATTTTTACTACCTCTACTATTTTAATTGTAAATAGACCTTGATTTTAATTATTTGACGGTATAGAATCTGACCTTTGTTGTGTGGAGGGAGAGTGGCCCTTGAGGGACTGCAGGCACGACATGGCCTAAATTGTGCCGATGTGCCCAAAACCAAAACCAAATCAAATACTATTTAGCATCAAACTGCTTAATTGTGAGTTCTTCAATGTTATAGCTATCTGTTTTACCTTAAAGTAAACCAAAAAAGTATACAATTTTCATAGCCTGCTAGCATACACTGCCAGTGTACATCTTATGACATCTTTACTTTATGGCATTTTTCATCCATTATTTCACAATGTCTTTGTTTGACCAATAGAAATGTCTTTGTTTGACCAATAGAAATGGATATTTTATTGAACAAAATAGATTTAAAGCAGTAAAAAAAGTTTTGGTGGTTAATGGGCTAAACCAGCCTTCTTGAAATCCTTAGAATGAAAATGACATCTGGTTTATATTTCCTTGATGCATGAACAGTAGGTTTCTGTATTGACAAAACTGTAGAGTCTGACATGACTGCATGATGTAGAGGAACGATGTAGTTCTCCAGCTGTTTGATGATCGCTTTTCTCTTTCACAAGAACTCTTTGTTTTAATATTAATGAATGCAGTTGTTGTTGTTTTTTACTTTCAGCTAAATATTTTAGATTGTCCATGTACAATTTTGAGTACATTCAGTCTATCTTACCAGTAGCCTTTTTATTTTTGGGTTGATTTTGTGATTTTGAATAGCCAGTTGTGTGGAACTGAGTCAAAGGTCAATACAGCACGTGTATAAGTTGTGTGGAACTGAGTCAAAGATCAATACAGCACGTCTATAAGTTTCATTACTACTTATCTGTACTTTACAGCCCCATCGATTCTTTCATGCAGTCTTGTTCTTCTGCCTTTCAAAACAGAACTTGTACATTTGATTTTTCAAAACCGAAGTTAGAACAAGCACATGGTAGGGCGGTAGTCTGACGGCTGGTTTGGATTACCTTTTTGGGGGGAAAGGAAATATGTTCTTCCTTTTATTTTCTTAGCATTAGTTCAGACATGAATGTGTTCAAGTTGAAGGTAATGCGTGGATGTCCAGTTTCTGCCGCTATGAGATCTCGCCTACAGGAATGAGCTTTCAAAATGGCAGCAATCATATCCTCGACTGTGAATTCCTCATTTCGAGTATTTTAGTGTTTGAAATGTGTACGTCATCTCTCCAAGTCTGTTGTACAGGACGGGACCAGAGCGCTGCCTAGTTCTATTGCCTGTTACGTATTCTTTAGCGTCAAGATTCTGGATGGTGGGGATGTCCTTTTCAGCTTATGGAAAACACAATTCTTTTTGTCTGGAATAAAGTTGTCTTTCATTTGGTTTCCTTGTCCCCTTAATAATAGGAGCGTGTCTTTTGAAGTGTCTTGTGCGGCTCTCGGAAATTCCAAATGGTTTTTATTTTATGAAGGACTTTCACTGAGCTAGTATTACCCAAATACTTACCAGATCTATCCATCTTAAACCTAAATTTCATTGGACGTATGTCCAAAGTCCAGACATCTCTATGACAGCCACTGCGGCGAATTACATTGCTATACATCTCTGGCAGACACCACAACGAAGGATGAACTAACAATGTCCCAGTTTAATACCAAATGAAATACACAAATAAATACGACAGACCGCGCACATTGTATCTGCTTCCTTCTCAGCTGCCTTATCTAGGCGGAAGTCAAGTCTGTCTCTAAACAACTTATCCATGTCGCGCGGTCAATTGTGCGCACCAATAGCAGGGCAGAGAACAATGTATGTATTATTAGAACCTATTTTGTGGCAACTTTAGGTGCAACGGCTACTTAAAGTATTCTTAAAACGAACCATTTTGTTTTTAAAATTGAATCTACAAACCTTTTTTTTTCCATATATATATATATAACCCTAACCCTATACACAAATCCTTAAACAAATTAATAGAAGACCAATATGTCTGTATTATGTACTTATAATAGTACTTCTAATGAAAGACATGGTATAATAATAATAAAACTAATTCTTATTGTCATAATAATGTGTTATAATTGTATCAGTTTGTGATTAAAATGTTTTGAACTAACTATGTTGTTATATGCTAGTTATAAATGTATCAGTTTGAGATTATAATGTTCAAGATTCAAATAGTCCTGTTTTAGTTATACTTGTACCTTTTGATGCACTGTGTGGTAAGACTCTATGAGATGTTGACATGAGAGCTCTCTAGTCTTGAAAATAAATGCATTTTCTTACCATCTGCATTTGTTTGTTTATTTGTAGTACTTTTAAATACTAGTTTGTACTGTTGAGCTCTACTGGTTGATGCTGCAAGTTATGATTCAAACATCTTACCAACGGATTTCAAGCTAGGAACCAAAAAAAAAAAAGGTTCAGAAAGTAAAATGTAGTGGTGGTGGGTGGGTGGGTGGGTTCACTGTCAAATGTGTTGGAGTGAGTGAGTCTCCATTACTAGAGAATGAGAGTGATTTGAAACAGCTTAGTAATGTACTTTCTGTACGAGTCATATGACATAGCTCCAGCTTTCATGAATTAAAGGGACTTAGCAACTGTTTTTATAGATTGATGTTCTGAGAACTTCTTTTAACACTTTCTGGTCTAGGAAACAATCTACACAATATTACAATGACATAAATAGATGTACCTCCCTAAGTTTCTGAACCTGGACTTTGGTGACAACATTCACGCCTAACAAATTTTTTGAGCGCGTCCTACTGGAGATAATGAACCGGGGTGATACTAATACGTATTAACCAAGCATTTCTAGCAGACTTCAAGAAACAAATAAGACAATAAACACATTAAAAAAATGATAAGAACAATGGAGGTAAACAAATGTATCGAGATACAGTTCTTGTAGTCTCTAACCCCTATTCCTTCTCCCCAAGGGTCTCTTGTCACTACATGCCCCCCCCCCTTTTTTCTCCTAAAGAATCAAATACAATCCAAATTGACCAGACCAGACTACCAAGATTTAAACCTTTATCAACAGTTGCTTCCTATATAGAACTTCGGCTGTAAAAATAGTTCTCGTCATCAGCTACATATTGTGTTGCTCTTCACGATCTCAAGGAGGCTACATTGAACTTTATTGCTACCAACTAGGTCAAGACAAATAGACAAGGTAAAAAACAAAGTCCATTCTACAGTGCTAAAAGGTTCACAAAAGCTCTAGAATTTAGCAAAACAAAAAAAACAAACACATAGGTTCCCTCCATTCCTTGATTCTGTTCACTGGCAGCACCAAGCAGCAAGTTATTTCTAGTGTTATGCCCGAGATGGAAACCTCCTCTATTGTCATGCAAGCTTGGAAATACAATCTTTCAATATTTTATAGTATGTACGTCACTGTATATCGAAACATAATTGGAAAAAGTCAGTCCTAGGAGGAAGTAAACCCTACAGAGATAGACGTATAAACCAGGAGTCCATTAAAGAGGCGTATTGAACTGACTTGGGTTCTGGCTGGCTATACAAGGAAGTCAAACCTAAAGGAATACAAAACAAAATGCGATACCTTGATGATGCTTTAGTGTAGCGTTGTTCATTTGAAACTCGGCTGATGAACTAACAAAAGAAATGTTATACAGAAACAACAACGCACTAAGAAACTATTAACAAAGAATTTCTTGTGGATTACATCCAAGACAACAGTCACTTGAAGCCAGTAGAGGTCGTCTGACTTTGTGGCATGTTGATAGTCGTGTGTGAATAGATTGATAGAGACCATGCAAGAGAAGACAATTACCTTCTTCATTATGTCTGGTCAAATTACTAACCATTATTACCAAGAAGAGTTTGAGTTTCCTTGAAACCTCGACGTCTAAACATTCCTTTGTGAAATTGAAGGATACTATTCTTGGACTTCTAGTTACACAAAGGAGAAATTTGTTAGCAATGTTCACAAATTAAAAAAAGGTCTTTGTTGTCATCGAAAATTTAAAAGCTAGAATTACGACATTGACATTTTTTAAATAGTTTGTTCCTTTCTAACTTGGGGCACTGAAGAGTTCTATCCTCAATAGTAATGAAACACTTAATGCTTTCATTAATCCTTGAATAAAATGTACCTCGGTTTCGAACACTAGTTGTGTAAAGTTCTACTAGCACTAGCTAATACAATTACTAGTCATAAATAGTCGCTTTTTTTTTTTTTTTGGTTAATGTTTGTAATATAAGCATAAATGCCGCTAGACTTTCTATAATGGCGCAGGGTTTTTGTTTGAAGTAATATTTAAAACACAAGCTTCTAATAGAACGTTTTACAGTGGATATGTTCTCATCTGAAACTGGCATTTCACTGGGCTTTTCCCTTAATATTTTAGAAAACCGAAAAATAAAAAAAGTCACTTAAATCTGATACTGGTATTAGCATAATGACAGGTCTGTAATGATAAGGTAAGTTGTACCTTTATTTCCTACGAAGTGGAGGGCTTGGAGAACGCAATCGTTTAATAACCAGTCTGGAAGATGCAGCCTTGACTACTCTAGTGGTCTATGATTGATAGCACAGAATAGTTCTTCGTTCTTTTATTTGAAACAAATATTTTCTTTTGTGTGTCGTCTGCTACGAGACGAACAAATGCTAATGATTTTCTGACTCTAGTTTTATGAAACATTTCTTGAAATCAGATAACTCTTCTGACTTATTCATGAAAAACCTCCGCTATCTGTTAAACGCTTTATATCAATAATAAACACTATAATCAACACAGAAATCACAGGCTTTCTATTGACCTGGTAACAGTATTTAGGAATGTACAGAAATAGCTTGAAAATATATAACTTTTAAAGAAACAAAGTCAGTGCAGTCATTTAAAGTAGACCTACCACTAGATCGATCTAGGAGCCATCGATATAAGCAAAGAACGCATACATGATACCATACAATGTTGAGTTATCAATGGAGCAAACAAAAAGCATTAGAGAAATGGTTAGGTCATATATTGCTAACGTCTAAACAGTAGCGTTCCAGACTGAGTAGGCCTATTCAAATAATCATAAAGTTAACTGTTTCTTGCGAAATGTAAAATAAAATGGCTGAGACAAAAAGTGTTATAACGGAATCAAAGCCGGTTGTTGTTTTTGATCCGCTCATACGATACATTGTCACAATCATAGTCTCACTTCTGCTTGCGCAGATCGTCTGCGTGTTCGGCATCGTCGCCAACGTGATCAACATCAAGCTCTTTCGCAAACTGGGTTATCAAGATGGCGTCAACGTCACGCTCACAGCTTTGGCCATCAACGATCTCGGGGCCCTCTTGAGTGAGCTGGCGTTTTTAAACAGTAGCAACCCGTTCATTTCCGAATTGGACGTCGTGGTCTCCAAGGTGGCAACCGGGATGATCTCTGGCTACTCCCAAGAGTATTTCGTCAGAGTCAGCAGCGCGGTCACAACTTTTGCTGCTTTGGAGAGATGTCTGTGCGTGACACGGCCTCTGAAGGTCAAGTCTATGATCACCACGAAAAAGGCGGTCATGGTCAACTTATGTTTATTTCTCATTTATTTAGCTTATCTTTATGTACAGTTTTCTTATGTGTATATGGATTGGACGTTTCTACCTGAACGTAACAGAACACTATTCATGGTATTCTTCACCAAGATGAGAACAGTTATGTTTCCCATATCTTACTACGTCACGGAAATTATTGTCCCATATCTCACATTTCTGATACTTATTGTCTGCTCTGCAATTCTGTTTGTGAAATTGAAATCCAAATCTAAGTGGAGGCAATCTTTGTCCAGCTCTAAAGATCAGCTTTCTAGCTTGACCTCCAAGGACAGGAAGACGGCCATGCTCTTCATGACGGCGTCCATCATGTGCGTGGTGTTTCTACTTCCCGCCCATCTCTTGTTCACCACTGCCATATTCAGAAGAGAGCTGGCACTAGATGGCGCGCTCAGTGATCTGAGTCTAATGATCAGCAGCATCACCAACTTCCTAAAGGTCCTGAACTCTAGTTTGACTATATTTATCTATTATACAATGAGTACAAAGTATAGAAATGAGTTTCAGTTAATGGTGGGTAGATGTAGACAATGGCTAGGTGGTCAATTACAGTACACAACTTCAGAGATATAAACCGAAGGACTAATTAATATTCACATCACTCTCTTTCTTACTGTTGGTGTAGCCCTATGTTGCTTACTGCTGATGTAGCCCTATCTTGCTTACTGTTGATGTAGCCCTATCTTGCTTACTGTTGATGTAGCCCTATCTTGCTTACTGTTGATGTAGCCTTTTTATCATTTACTGTGGACATGGTGGCTGAGTGTTAAGGCACCTGGCTTCCAAACTGAGAGGTCCCGGGGTCGAATCTCATCATGGTCTCTGCACTTCACATTCTATATTGACAACGATTCAAACTATTTTCTCAGTGTCATTCACAGCTAGCAATTAATCATCATTTAAATTGTGGAAGTCGCTACCCCCTGGTAGCAGATTATTTATAGTCACAAGAGCCATGATTACGTCTTTTGAGACTCTAGGTCAATGAAAAGATTTCCCTCAACGGATCTCGATGAAAGCCGTTTGGCCTTCGAATGAGAGAACCCATCCAAAATTTAACCCCACCCATTGACCAAATCTCTAAAATAGAAATCCCACAGAATCCTCCTTGGCTAATGAATAAACCCAAATTAAATGTATCCATCCACGACATGGCCTAAATTGTGCCGATGTGCCCAAAATCACAAATCCGGGAGGTGGGGTTGTATACGAAGATCTGAGTTATGAATTGTAAACATATAACATTTACATAAGATTTTTACCAAATTATTAAATTTTTTCTACCTTTACTATTTTAACTGTGAATAGACCTTGTTTTTAATGATCTAACTGTATAGAATTTAGCCCTTGTTATATAAAGGGAGAGTAATCCTTAAAGGATTACGGGCAAGACATGGCCTAAATTGTGCCGATGTGCCCAAACTCAAACTCTGGATGAAAGCAACTAATTCATCACACCATTTTTTGTTCCGGGGGCCCTATACATAAGACACTCCAGGGCAGTATGTGCGCCCAACAGACCATTCATTGTACAGTTTCTACACCACAGCTGTGAGGAAGGGCGTGTGGGGCGTGGCGTGGTTGCTGATTCTTTCTTTCATCCCTACTAACTGCAATGAATTGGTCCCGACAGCTAGCAAGTACTTCTTGTAATTAAGGTTAAGAGTTCAGATGTAGCCACCCTTCGCTCAGCCATTTGAAAAAAAAAAAGAAAGTTTTCTTGTAATTACTTTTTATTTCAGAGAAATAGGAACAAAACAAGAAACCTGAAGCCTAAGTAGTGTGAATAGACAGATTGTACTAACGAATCGCAAGCAGTAGTCTTCAGATCAAAAAAAAAATTAGACACATTTGAGTAGAAACCAATTTTTTAAAAATGTTTAAGAAATTTCGAACCTGACAAATAATGACTTTTAGCTTATGATGACAGTGTGAGTAATAAAAAGTACATAAAAAGTGTTATTATCGTGAAAGACATGTTTTACAAGTCATTTTACCCTTTAGACAACATTCCTTCAATATTCAAAAAACTAAAAGCTATAACTAATATAGAAGATAATGTCAAGCTAAATGTACAACAACAACATGACATGCTCTTTAACAGGAGACACTTTCATTTTACATTAGAAAGTCAATTATCCAGACATTGATAGGATCATAGCACATTGAGAAAGCTGAAGACATGAATTGAAATAGCACTAAACAAAATCAAATGGTAAAACTATTTCTGATCGCACTGATTTATTATTGTTAGTCTACATCTATTACAAATTGAATGACATGACCGATCCAAACTAATTGATACAATTACGCTTAATATAAGCTTTTTTTTTTTTAAGTATTTTGAATGTTTTTGTTGATTTAAAAAATATTATTTATATTTTTCCTGTTTAGTGTAACCTTACTGTGCACATTTCACTCCATTCTTTTCTTTCTTCAGAATTATACAATTATTTCCGCTTATAAACTGTTTCATTTTCACTCTGACAATCATTTCCTGTGTCACATTTGTGTCTATTTGTTTGTAATTTGCTCTATTATTTGAACATGTCCAACTAACATTCCTATGTTTTGAATACAATGTCAACTGCAGACCTTATTGAATCATTCACACAATTTAAAAAAAGTTTTACAAATTAAACAATTGACAAAATCAACCAATTAATTTTCATTTCAACGCTTTAGTATTTCTGCAGTGAATCTGTTTGCATCTGACATTTGTCTTCAACATGAATGAAACAAATCAACACATTTTAAGACGTTTTTTTCATGTTTCTTAACTGAAGATAGGCAAACAGTAATAAACAGACAGTGTAGAGTAGGAGCGCAACAAAGTTCTGCCACAAGTCCCAAGGATCTGCGTAGTTGATATCTTGATCCTCCAGGTAAGCATTACCACTGTGGCTGAGGAAAACCAAAATGGATCATGGATAACTTGGATTATTATTTTGATCATATGTTTGTATACAATTCTGAGTCATTGTTGAACAGAAGTCACATATGTTATTTTATTGTTTAAGCATTGATACAGTGGTACAACAAGAAGTGGGCTCAGGTGTATGGTAGAACTTACCAAACTGTTTCGTTGTTGTTACAGAAGTATTTGTCTTTGAATTCAGTGATGTAGAGCGCCTGAAAATATAGAATAAAGAGTAGATGTTCTCAGTGATACATTTGTTAATAGATTTGTGGTTGTGAATGTATCGACATGTATGTATGTGTGTATAATAATAATAATAATAATAATCTTTATTGTCCGGAGAAAAATGTGTCTTACTATTTGTGCATTACACCAAACAAAACATTATGACAATTAAAAAAAACAAAATGTACATTCACAGCAGACTCTCTCCTAATTTACATGTTAATAGTTTATATCAGATTGTTTCTATTTAATGATTTGATTGATAGGGTAACTAAAGAGTGTTTGTGTCTGTCTTTGCTATCGGTGTCTTGAATCTCTTTTGTGATGGTAAAATCACAAAATTGGCTTACAGACTGATTTTTTATTTCTAGAATCTTTTTAGCTTTTTTATGGATGTTTGTCTCAAACGGCTGCCCAAATGGGATTTGTTTTTTGCCAATGATTTTACCAGCAGCATTTAGGATTCTATGAAGTTCACTTTTATTTTGAATGCTCAGATTGCTATACTAGGCACTGGTACTAATACTTAAAATATTGCTAATGTGAGCGTACTAAAACATAGCCAAGGCCTTTTCGCTAACATTAAACAAGGACAGTTTTCTCATTAATCCTAATCTTTGCTGCCCTTTTTTGCTGATTTAATCAGTATTTGCAGTAACATTTAGTTTATTGTCTAGGATAGAACTAAGGTATTTAAAAGTTTGCACTATTTCAATAGTCTCTCCAGCTACAGAAACAATATCATGTTCCTTCTTTTCCCTACGAAAATCAATTATTATTTCTTTGTTGTTGTTGTTTACATTTAATAATACAAAAATATCTGAACAGTATTTTTCAATGTGTTCTATTTATATGTATGTATATGTGTATGTAAGTATGAATGCAAGTAGAAGTATTTTGCCCTTTAAAAATTATCGACTATGTTTTTGAGAAATAAAAAAAAGTGTTAATGCATATTTCTATATTTCATCCATTTTGTGACATCATTGACTATGTTCTCGTGACCTGCCTTTAAATCCTTCTCATAACTCTGTCAACGTCACTCTATGTTCTAGTAGCCCTGAACTATTTAGATAAACTTTTTTGGGGGTAATTTGTTTACTCTTGTAATATTTATTCCTGGCCTTGATGAGAAATGGTTAGGACTCTCATCTATAATATTATCTCTGCTGGTTCTTTGACAGACTCCTTTGAAACTCGCCAAAGAGGTTGAAAGACCCAGTTATGTCCCACCAAAGAAGAAACTCTATAGCCGCTACTGGACCCGATAGAGAAAGCTCTGGTGCCACTCCTGTATCCCATAGAGGAAACCCTGGTGCTGCTCCTGGATCCCATAGAGGAAACCCTGGTGCTGCTCCTGGATACCATAGATGAAACCCTGGTGCTGCTCCTGGATCCCATAGAGGAAACCCTGGTGCTGCTCCTGGATACCATAGATGAAACCCTGGTGCTGCTCCTGGATCCCATAGATGAAACCCTGGTGCTGCTCCTGGATCCCATAGATGAAACCCTGGTGCTGCTCCTGGATCCCATAGATGAAACCCTGGTGCTGCTACTGGATCCCATAGGGGAAACCCTGGTGCTGCTACTGGATCCCATAGGGGAAACCCTGGTGCTGCTCCTGGATCCCATAGAGGAAACCCCGGTGCTGCTCCTGGATCCCATAGATGAAACCTGGTGCTGCTCCTGGATCCCATAGGGGAAACCCTGGTGCTGCTCCTGGATCCCATAGAGGAAACCCTGGTGCTGCTCCTGGATCCCATAGATGAAACCTGGTGCTGCTCCTGGATCCCATAGATGAAACCCTGGTGCTGCTACTGGATCCCATAGGGGAAACCCTGGTGCTGCTCCTGGATCCCATAGAGGAAACACTGGTGCTGCTCCTGGATCCCATAGATAAAACCTGGTGCTGCTCCTGGATCCCATAGGGGAAACCCTGGTGCTGCTCCTGGATCCCATAGATGAAACCTGGTGCTGCTCCTGGATCCCATAGATGAAACCTGGTGCTGCTCCTGGATCCCGTAGAGGAAACCCTGGTGCTGCTCCTGGATCCCATAGAGGAAACTCTGGTGCTGCTCCTGGATCCCATAGAGAAAACTCTCGTGTCGCTACTAGATCCCATGTTCGTCAGTGCCAGTGATCCCCACATTATTTTGGCCTAAGGATCATTAAAACATCCGACGTGCACGTCGCTGACCGCATCAACACATGTACAAATAAAATCGTCGATTCTCTGATGGAACAGTCTCGTCAGCATAGTTATTCACTGTTGGCAGAAGTTTGTACGGACCGAAAGTAGCCCAAGTGTTTGGGCAATACTGATGCATCCATTGCTTCTCCACATAGTGAGAGTAATAGTTCGATTCTTTGTTACATTTCTAGTGTGAGCCTGTATGAAGCAAGGATTGAATAAAAGGCTTCCTATTGTCAAACTTACCGACAGAGCATATTTCAAAAAACTCAAATACTGAGCCCAGTACAGCCAAGGTCCCACAGAGTTCAAACTAATTAGAAATCCTCCTAAAAGCTGGAGAGAAACAGAAATACAATTATAGAAAAAAGAAACTGTTAGACAAAGTAGACTAATGTCAATGTTACTGTAGGAAATCAAATATTTAAAAAATTCAATAGGTTGATTTAAAATGGTAAATCACGTAACTGTTTGTACAGCTTACAACATTGATAGAAAGATATTAGATGGTACATTCTTATTTTATTTACTCTAATATAATAATGCAATAAAATATAAAGATTTATATTACGTTAATTAAGATTTAATATAATCTTTTTTTTTTGTTCACTTCTAACCCTAAAGTATTTTAAAGTGTTAATTTTTCTCCAGTGTGTTTAAACACCAAGTTTTGTAAGACTCAAAAGTAAAGTAGCAATTATACATAAAACACTGAACCATAATCTTCAAACACAAAAACAAAATCTAATAAAATACTCAGAAAGACAAAGATAAAAGCACATTCCTCGTTCCATATGCTAGGACAAATTAGTACTAATGCTCCTTCTTCCCTAGCGCTATTAGAGCATGGAATGGGTTGTCTGAGCCAGCCTGGAAAACCAATGATTGGCAGAATTTAAGTCATTGGTTAAAATGCAGGACTAGATGCATCTCGCGTAGGACCTAATCATCGTTTTTTTGAAGTAACGTCTATATTATATAAGATAAAGATAAAAAAAAAGAAGATAAAAGTGAATTAGAAGTGTGAAAAATCAATAGGACTTTAATACAATAACTTCACATCACATAAAGAAGGCAGTATTTGTCCTGACGGTGTAATTTTTTAATATTTTTTTTTGCTAAGATGGTAACAATAAAAGTGTAGTTTTATTTCATTACTGGAAAGGAGAGAATTTCTTTTTAAAAGCTGCAACAGTACTTGCATTTTTATGTCAATTAGTTTAAAATATGTAGTCCTCTGATGAGATAAAGTCCTGGAAGAAAGTTCTAGAGAAAGAAATGTTACATTTTATTTCCTGCCGTCCTAAACTCAAAACCCAAACCCTGAAATGCGCCAAGAAACAAATGCTCGCAGTATTTTATAGCTTCAGACCATGAGTGTTGATATTTTGAAGCGAATGAGCCATACATTTAGTTGGATAGGACTTTTTCACAAGAATCTTCTTATAAACTACAGACGTTCCTTGAAAAAAAAAGGTAGATAATTACGTCCTACGCAACTATGCTTATCCATGTAATAATGTAGTCGTGCTTGTCAATTATAACTCTACTAAGTCATTGCTTTCCTTGCTGAGTCGCACGCTCCATGCTCCAATACCTTAGGAAAGAAAAGGCACTTGTATGGAAAAAGAAATTTGACCTATATATATACCTATATATATATCTGAGTAGCCTACTTATTTTATTCGGTTTTGTTATATTTTTGTAGTTGACTGACTGACAAATTATGGATGGTAAAGTACTAACACTAATACAAACACTTCAGATTATGGATGGTAAAGTACTAACACTAATACAAACACTTCAGATTATGGATGGTAAAGTACTAACACTAATACAAACACTTCAGATTATGGATGGTAAAGTACTAACACTAATACAAACACTCCAATGGATGGTAAAGTACTCATTGGCCTCCTTCAGTCGTAGGACGACTATGGTTCATCTCAGAGCACACTTCCTCATGTGGCTGTGGAGCCCTATTTTGGAGAGACACTCCCGTCCACAGATAGCGCAAGTTAGGGTCCCCTTGGCTTTTGCTTCGGTGGTAGAGGAGCTGGCCGTTTTTCGGTTTGTGCGTTTTTCTTCCTGGGCTGAGACCCATGTACTTTCACTGTCCATAGCTTTCTTTGTCACTGTCTCTCTCCACCTGTTGCGGTCTAGAGCTATGTCTTCCCAATTGTCAGTATTGATGTTCACTGATTTGAGGTCGCGTTTTATTACATCTATGTAACGGAGATGGGGGCGACCAGTTTTTCTTGTGCCAGTCGCGAGTTGACCATAGAGGATGACTTTCGGGATGCGCTTGTCCTCCATCCGGCGAACATGTCCAAGCCAGCGCAAACGGCGTTGTCTGAGGGCTGTAAAAATGCTGGGAATACCTGATCGCGCAAGGATCTCAGTATTGCACACTTTTTCTTTCCATGTGACATTCAAGATCCTACGGAGACATCTCAAATGGAATGAGTTTAGTTTTCTCTCTTGCTTTGCGTAGGTGGTCCATGATTCACTGCCATATAGCAGTGTACTCATAACGCATGCCTTGTAGACTTCCATTTTGGTCACCGTGGTTAGCTTACCTGTCATCAGGGCAAAGAGAGATGCACTCGCTACTTACAAGGCAAAACCTACCCAACACAACCTGCTAAACCTGAAAGAAGCTAGAGCCAATGCACAGAGGACAGCAAGGATCTGTGCCAATGAATACTGGGTGGAGCTCAGTGAGAGTATTCAGCTCGCAGCCCAAGTGGGCAACATAAGAGGGATGTACGAAGGAATCAACAAGGCTCTCGGACCCTCCCAAAACAAGACAGCACCTCTGAAATCAACCACTGGGGAAATTATCACAGACAAGTGCCAACAAATGCACAGATGGGTGGAACATTACTCCGAGCTCTACGCCACAACAAGCTCAGTCTCTGACTCAGCCCTTAAAGCCATCATACAACTACCCACAATGAACGAGCTAGATGAAACACCCACCCTTTCAGAGCTCAACAAAGCCATAGACAACATTGCTGCCCGCAAAGCACCCGGATGCGATGGTATCCCCCCAGATCTTCTAAAACAATGCAAAACTACTCTAATCCAACCTCTACACGAACTGCTTTGTAAATGTTGGCAAGAAGGTGCTGTGCCACAAGACCTGCGGGATGCTAAAATCATTACACTGTATAAGAACAAAGGTGACAGAAGCGACTGCAACAATTACAGGGGAATCTCCCTCTTAAGTATTGTAGGCAAAGTCTTTGCTCGAGTGATACTTCCCAGGCTACAAAAACTCGCTGATCGGGTCTACCCAGAATCACAATGCGGCTTCCGCTCAGGGAGATCCACGATTGACATGATTTTCTCCATCCGCCAACTCCAGGAAAAGTGCAGAGAACAAAGGATGCCTTTATACATTGCGTTTATTGACCTGACAAAGGCCTTCGATCTAGTTAGCAGAGATGGCCTCTTTAAAAATTTTACAGGTAAAGTACTAACACTAATTCAAACACTCCAGATTATGGATGGTAAAGTTCTAACACTAATACAAACACTCCAGATTATGGATGGTAAAGTACTAACACTAATACAAACACTCCAGATTATGGATGGTAAAGTACTAACACTACTACGAACACTCCAGATTATTGATGGTAAAGTACTAACACTAATACAAACACTCCAGATTATGGATGGTAAAGTACTAACACTAATACAAACACCCCAGATTATGGATGGTAAAGTACTAATACAAACACCAGATTATGGATGATAAAGTACAAACACTTCAGATTATGGATGGTAAAGTACTAACACTAATACAAACACTCCAGATTATGGATGGTAAAGTACTAACACTAATACAAACACTCCAGATTATGGATGGTAAAGTACTAATACAAACACTTCAGATTATGGATGGTAAAGTACTAATATAAACACTCCAGCACCAAAACACTCGCCACTGCCTTGCATTCCATTTTGCTTAAAAATGTTTGATTTAGAAAAAGGAGAGGTGTATAAACGGGCATTCTACTTTTCCTTCTGTGACAAGCAAAATAGAAAAACAGGGGTCGGGAAAGTAGCGCTGTGTGCTTTCTGCTTTGCCAATGCTAAGTACTTACTGGGTTAAATAAAAAAAAAGTTTTACCGAGTAGTAGTACTTAATAAAAAAAAATATCTTGACAAAGGATAATACTCTATAGGTTTAGTTCAAAGAGCTTGACCAAGGCTTAGTAGCCTACTAAATAGATTTCATTAACAGAGCTTTACCAAGGCCTAGTAGCCTACTAAATAGATTTCATTAACAGAGCTTTACCAAGGCCTAGTAGCCTACTAAATAGATTTCATTAACAGAGCTTTACCAAGGCCTAGTAGCCTACTAAATAGATTTCATTAACAGAGCTTTACCAAAGCCTAGTAGCCTACTAAATAGATTTCATTAACAGAGCTTTACCAAGGCTTAGTAGCCTACTAAATAGATTTCATTAACAGAGCTTTACCAAGGCCTAGTAGCCTACTAAATAGATTTCATTAACAGAGCTTTACCAAGGCCTAGTAGCCTACTAAATAGATTTCATTAACAGAGCTTTACCAAGGCCTAGTAGCCTACTAAATAGATTTCATTAACAGAGCTTTACCAAGGCCTAGTAGCCTACTAAATAGATTTCATTAACAGAGCTTTACCAAGGCTTAGTAGCCTACTAAATAGATTTCATTAACAGAGCTTTACCAAGGCCTAGTAGCCTACTAAATAGATTTCATTAACAGAGCTTTACCAAGGCCTAGTAGCCTACTAAATAGATTTCATTAACAGAGCTTTACCAAGGCCTAGTAGCCTACTAAATAGATTTCATTAACAGAGCTTTACCAAGGCCTAGTAGCCTACTAAATAGATTTCATTAACAGAGCTTTACCAAGGCTTAGTAGCCTACTAAATAGATTTCATTAACAGAGCTTTACCAAGGCCTAGTAGCCTACTAAATAGATTTCATTAACAGAGCTTTACCAAGGCCTAGTAGCCTACTAAATAGATTTCATTAACAGAGCTTTACCAAAGCTTAGTAGCCTACTAAATAGATTTCATTAACAGAGCTTTACCAAAGCTTAGTAGCCTACTAAATAGATTTCATTAACAGAGCTTGACCAAGGCCTAGTAGCCTACTAAATAGATTTCATTAACAGAGCTTTACCAAGGCCTAGTAGCCTACTAAATAGATTTCATTAACAGAGCTTTACCAAGGCCTAGTAGCCTACTAAATAGATTTCATTAACAGAGCTTGACCAAGGCTTAGTAGCCTACTAAATAGATTTCATTAACAGAGCTTTACCAAGGCCTAGTAGCCTACTAAATAGATTTCATTAACAGAGCTTTACCAAGGCCTAGTAGCCTACTAAATAGATTTCATTAACAGAGCTTTACCAAGGCCTAGTAGCCTACTAAATAGATTTCATTAACAGAGCTTTACCAAGGCTTAGTAGCCTACTAAATAGATTTCATTAACAGAGCTTTACCAAGGCCTAGTAGCCTACTAAATAGATTTCACTAACAGAGCTTTACCAAGGCCTAGTAGCCTACTAAATAGATTTCATTAACAGAGCTTTACCAAAGCTTAGTAGCCTACTAAATAGATTTCATTAACAGAGCTTTACCAAAGCTTAGTAGCCTACTAAATAGATTTCATTAACAGAGCTTGACCAAGGCCTAGTAGCCTACTAAATAGATTTCATTAACAGAGCTTGACCAAGGCCTAGTAGCCTACTAAATAGATTTCATTAACAGACCTTGACCAAGGCCTAGTAGCCTACTAAATAGATTTCATTAACAGAGCTTTACCAAGGCCTAGTAGCCTACTAAATAGATTTCATTAACAGAGCTTTACCAAGGCTTAGTAGCCTACTAAATAGATTTCATTAACAGAGCTTGACCAAGGCCTAGTAGCCTACTAAATAGATTTCATTAACAGAGCTTGACCAAGGCCTAGTAGCCTACTAAATAGATTTCATTAACAGAGCTTTACCAAGGCCTAGTAGCCTACTAAATAGATTTCATTAACAGAGCTTTACCAAGGCTTAGTAGCCTACTAAATAGATTTCATTAACAGAGCTTTACCAAGGCCTAGTAGCCTACTAAATAGATTTCATTAACAGAGCTTTACCAAGGCCTAGTAGCCTACTAAATAGATTTCATTAACAGAGCTTTACCAAAGCTTAGTAGCCTACTAAATAGATTTCATTAACAGAGCTTTACCAAAGCTTAGTAGCCTACTAAATAGATTTCATTAACAGAGCTTGACCAAGGCCTAGTAGCCTACTAAATAGATTTCATTAACAGAGCTTGACCAAGGCCTAGTAGCCTACTAAATAGATTTCATTAACAGACCTTGACCAAGGCCTAGTAGCCTACTAAATAGATTTCATTAACAGAGCTTTACCAAGGCCTAGTAGCCTACTAAATAGATTTCATTAACAGAGCTTTACCAAGGCTTAGTAGCCTACTAAATAGATTTCATTAACAGAGCTTGACCAAGGCCTAGTAGCATACTAAATAGATTTCATTAACAGAGCTTTACCAAAGCTTAGTAGCCTACTAAATAGATTTCATTAACAGAGCTTTACCAAAGCTTAGTAGCCTACTAAATAGATTTCATTAACAGAGCTTGACCAAGGCCTAGTAGCCTACTAAATAGATTTCATTAACAGAGCTTGACCAAGGCCTAGTAGCCTACTAAATAGATTTCATTAACAGACCTTGACCAAGGCCTAGTAGCCTACTAAATAGATTTCATTAACAGAGCTTTACCAAGGCCTAGTAGCCTACTAAATAGATTTCATTAACAGAGCTTGACCAAGGCCTAGTAGCCTACTAAATAGATTTCATTAACAGAGCTTTACCAAGGCCTAGTAGCCTACTAAATAGATTTCATTAACAGAGCTTTACCAAGGCTTAGTAGCCTACTAAATAGATTTCATTAACAGAGCTTTACCAAGGCCTAGTAGCCTACTAAATAGATTTCATTAACAGAGCTTTACCAAGGCCTAGTAGCCTACTAAATAGATTTCATTAACAGAGCTTTACCAAAGCTTAGTAGCCTACTAAATAGATTTCATTAACAGAGCTTTACCAAAGCTTAGTAGCCTACTAAATAGATTTCATTAACAGAGCTTGACCAAGGCCTAGTAGCCTACTAAATAGATTTCATTAACAGAGCTTGACCAAGGCCTAGTAGCCTACTAAATAGATTTCATTAACAGACCTTGACCAAGGCCTAGTAGCCTACTAAATAGATTTCATTAACAGAGCTTTACCAAGGCCTAGTAGCCTACTAAATAGATTTCATTAACAGAGCTTTACCAAGGCTTAGTAGCCTACTAAATAGATTTCATTAACAGAGCTTGACCAAGGCCTAGTAGCCTACTAAATAGATTTCATTAACAGAGCTTTACCAAAGCTTAGTAGCCTACTAAATAGATTTCATTAACAGAGCTTTACCAAAGCTTAGTAGCCTACTAAATAGATTTCATTAACAGAGCTTGACCAAGGCCTAGTAGCCTACTAAATAGATTTCATTAACAGAGCTTGACCAAGGCCTAGTAGCCTACTAAATAGATTTCATTAACAGACCTTGACCAAGGCCTAGTAGCCTACTAAATAGATTTCATTAACAGAGCTTTACCAAGGCCTAGTAGCCTACTAAATAGATTTCATTAACAGAGCTTTACCAAGGCTTAGTAGCCTACTAAATAGATTTCATTAACAGAGCTTGACCAAGGCCTAGTAGCCTACTAAATAGATTTCATTAACAGAGCTTGACCAAGGCCTAGTAGCCTACTAAATAGATTTCATTAACAGAGCTTTACCAAGGCCTAGTAGCCTACTAAATAGATTTCATTAACAGAGCTTTACCAAGGCTTAGTAGCCTACTAAATAGATTTCATTAACAGAGCTTTACCAAGGCCTAGTAGCCTACTAAATAGATTTCATTAACAGAGCTTTACCAAGGCCTAGTAGCCTACTAAATAGATTTCATTAACAGAGCTTTACCAAAGCTTAGTAGCCTACTAAATAGATTTCATTAACAGAGCTTTACCAAAGCTTAGTAGCCTACTAAATAGATTTCATTAACAGAGCTTGACCAAGCCTAGTAGCCTACTAAATAGATTTCATTAACAGAGCTTGACCAAGGCCTAGTAGCCTACTAAATAGATTTCATTAACAGACCTTGACCAAGGCCTAGTAGCCTACTAAATAGATTTCATTAACAGAGCTTTACCAAGGCCTAGTAGCCTACTAAATAGATTTCATTAACAGAGCTTTACCAAGGCTTAGTAGCCTACTAAATAGATTTCATTAACAGAGCTTGACCAAGGCCTAGTAGCCTACTAAATAGATTTCATTAACAGAGCTTGACCAAGGCCTAGTAGCCTACTAAATAGATTTCATTAACAGAGCTTTACCAAGGCCTAGTAGCCTACTAAATAGATTTCATTAACAGAGCTTGACCAAGGCCTAGTAGCCTACTAAATAGATTTCATTAACAGAGCTTTACCAAGGCCTAGTAGCCTACTAAATAGATTTCATTAACAGAGCTTGACCAAGGCCTAGTAGCCTACTAAATAGATTTCATTAACAGAGCTTGACCAAGGCCTAGTAGCCTACTAAATAGATTTCATTAACAGAGCTTGACCAAGGCCTAGTAGCCTACTAAATAGATTTCATTAACAGAGCTTTACCAAGGCCTAGTAGCCTACTAAATAGATTTCATTAACAGAGCTTGACCAAGGCCTAGTAGCCTACTAAATAGATTTCATTAACAGAGCTTGACCAAGGCCTAGTAGCCTACTCCATAGATTTCATTAACAGAGCTTGACCAAGGCCTAGTAGCCTACTCCATAGATTTCATTAACAGAGCTTTACCAAGGCCTAGTAGCCTACTAAATAGATTTCATTAACAGAGCTTTACCAAGGCCTAGTAGCCTACTAAATAGATTTCATTAACAGAGCTTTACCAAGGCCTAGTAGCCTACTAAATAGATTTCATTAACAGAGCTTTACCAAGGCCTAGTAGCCTACTAAATAGATTTCATTAACAGAGCTTGACCAAGGCCTAGTAGCCTACTAAATAGATTTCATTAACAGAGCTTGACCAAGGCCTAGTAGCCTACTAAATAGATTTCATTAACAGAGCTTGACCAAGGCCTAGTAGCCTACTAAATAGATTTCATTAACAGAGCTTTACCAAGGCCTAGTAGCCTACTAAATAGATTTCATTAACAGAGCTTGACCAAGGCCTAGTAGCCTACTAAATAGATTTCATTAACAGAGCTTGACCAAGGCCTAGTAGCCTACTCCATAGATTTCATTAACAGAGCTTGACCAAGGCCTAGTAGCCTACTCCATAGATTTCATTAACAGAGTTTTACCAAGGCCTAGTAGCCTACTAAATAGATTTCATTAACAGAGCTTGACCAAGGCCTAGTAGCCTACTCCATAGATTTCATTAACAGAGCTTGACCAAGGCCTAGTAGCCTACTCCATAGATTTCATTAACAGAGCTTGACCAAAGCCTAGTAGCCTACTAAATAGATTTCATTAACAGAGCTTGACCAAGGCCTAGTAGCCTACTCCATAGATTTCATTAACAGAGCTTGACCAAGGCCTAGTAGCTTACTCCATAGATTTCATTAACAGAGCTTGACCAAGGCCTAGTAGCCTACTCCATAGATTTTATTAACAGAGCTTGACCAAGGCCTAGTAGCCTACTAAATAGATTTCATTAACAGAACTTGACCAAGGCCTAGTAGCCTACTAAATAGATTTCATTAACAGAGCTTGACCAAGGCCTAGTAGCCTACTAAATAGATTTCATTAACAGAGCTTGACCAAAGCCTAGTAGCCTACTAAATAGATTTCATTAACAGAGCTTGACCAAGGCCTAGTAGCCTACTAAATAGATTTCATTAACAGAGCTTGACCAAGGCCTAGAAGCCTACTCCATAGATTTCATTAACAGAGCTTGACCAAGGCCTAGTAGCCTACTAAATAGATTTCATTAACAGAGCTTGACCAAGGCCTAGTAGCCTACTAAATAGATTTCATTAACAGAGCTTGACCAAGGCCTAGTAGCCTACTAAATAGATTTCATTAACAGAGCTTGACCAAGGCCTAGTAGCCTACTAAATAGATTTCATTAACAGAGCTTTACCAAGGCCTAGTAGCCTACTAAATAGATTTCATTAACAGAGCTTTACCAAGGCCTAGTAGCCTACTAAATAGATTTCATTAACAGAGCTTGACCAAGGCCTAGTAGCCTACTAAATAGATTTCATTAACAGAGCTTGACCAAGGCCTAGTAGCCTACTAAATAGATTTCATTAACAGAGCTTGACCAAGGCCTAGTAGCCTACTAAATAGATTTCATTAACAGAGCTTTACCAAGGCCTAGTAGCCTACTAAATAGATTTCATTAACAGAGCTTGACCAAGGCCTAGTAGCCTACTAAATAGATTTCATTAACAGAGCTTTACCAAGGCCTAGTAGCCTACTAAATAGATTTCATTAACAGAGCTTGACCAAGGCCTAGTAGCCTACTAAATAGATTTCATTAACAGAGCTTTACCAAAGCTTAGTAGCCTACTAAATAGATTTCATTAACAGAGCTTGACCAAGGCCTAGTAGCCTACTAAATAGATTTCATTAACAGAGCTTGACCAAGGCCTAGTAGCCTACTAAATAGATTTCATTAACAGAGCTTTACCAAAGCTTAGTAGCCTACTAAATAGATTTCATTAACAGAGCTTGACCAAGGCCTAGTAGCCTACTAAATAGATTTCATTAACAGAGCTTGACCAAGGCCTAGTAGCCTACTAAATAGATTTCATTAACAGAGCTTTACCAAAGCTTAGTAGCCTACTAAATAGATTTCATTAACAGAGCTTGACCAAGGCCTAGTAGCCTACTCCATAGATTTCATTAACAGAGCTTGACCAAGGCCTAGTAGCCTACTAAATAGATTTCATTAACAGAGCTTGACCAAGGCCTAGTAGCCTACTAAATAGATTTCATTAACAGAGCTTTACCAAAGCTTAGTAGCCTACTAAATAGATTTCATTAACAGAGCTTGACCAAGGCCTAGTAGCCTACTAAATAGATTTCATTAACAGAGCTTGACCAAGGCCTAGTAGCCTACTAAATAGATTTCATTAACAGAGCTTGACCAAGGCCTAGTAGCCTACTAAATAGATTTCATTAACAGAGCTTGACCAAGGCCTAGTAGCCTACTAAATAGATTTCATTAACAGAGCTTGACCAAGGCCTAGTAGCCTACTAAATAGATTTCATTAACAGAGCTTTACCAAAGCCTAGTAGCCTACTAAATAGATTTCATTAACAGAGCTTGACCAAGGCCTAGTAGCCTACTAAATAGATTTCATTAACAGAGCTTGACCAAGGCCTAGTAGCCTACTAAATAGATTTCATTAACAGAGCTTGACCAAGGCCTAGTAGCCTACTAAATAGATTTCATTAACAGAGCTTGACCAAGGCCTAGTAGCCTACTAAATAGATTTCATTAACAGAGCTTGACCAAGGCCTAGTAGCCTACTAAATAGATTTCATTAACAGAGCTTTACCAAGGCCTAGTAGCCTACTAAATAGATTTCATTAACAGAGCTTTACCAAGGCCTAGTAGCCTACTAAATAGATTTCATTAACAGAGCTTGACCAAGGCCTAGTAGCCTACTAAATAGATTTCATTAACAGAGCTTGACCAAGGCCTAGTAGCCTACTAAATAGATTTCATTAACAGAGCTTGACCAAGGCCTAGTAGCCTACTAAATAGATTTCATTAACAGAGCTTTACCAAAGCCTAGTAGCCTACTAAATAGATTTCATTAACAGAGCTTGACCAAGGCCTAGTAGCCTACTAAATAGATTTCATTAACAGAGCTTGACCAAGGCCTAGTAGCCTACTAAATAGATTTCATTAACAGAGCTTGACCAAGGCCTAGTAGCCTACTAAATAGATTTCATTAACAGAGCTTGACCAAGGCCTAGTAGCCTACTAAATAGATTTCATTAACAGAGCTTGACCAAGGCCTAGTAGCCTACTAAATAGATTTCATTAACAGAGCTTGACCAAGGCCTAGTAGCCTACTACATAGATTTCATTAACAGAGCTTGACCAAGGCCTAGTAGCCTACTACATAGATTTCATTAACAGAGCTTGACCAAGGCCTAGTAGCCTACTAAATAGATTTCATTAACAGAGCTTGACCAAGGCCTAGTAGCCTACTAAATAGATTTCATTAACAGAGCTATACCAAGGCCTAGTAGCCTACTAAATAGATTTCATTAACAGAGCTTTACCAAGGCCTAGTAGCCTACTAAATAGATTTCATTAACAGAGCTTGACCAAGGCCTAGTAGCCTACTAAATAGATTTCATTAACAGAGCTTGACCAAGGCCTAGTAGCCTACTAAATAGATTTCATTAACAGAGCTTGACCAAGGCCTAGTAGCCTACTAAATAGATTTCATTAACAGAGCTTTACCAAAGCCTAGTAGCCTACTAAATAGATTTCATTAACAGAGCTTGACCAAGGCCTAGTAGCCTACTAAATAGATTTCATTAACAGAGCTTGACCAAGGCCTAGTAGCCTACTAAATAGATTTCATTAACAGAGCTTGACCAAGGCCTAGTAGCCTACTAAATAGATTTCAATAACAGAGCTTGACCAAGGCCTAGTAGCCTACTAAATAGATTTCATTAACAGAGCTTGACCAAGGCCTAGTAGCCTACTAAATAGATTTCATTAACAGAGCTTGACCAAGGCTTAGTAGCCTACTAAATAGATTTCATTAACAGAGCTTTACCAAGGCCTAGTAGCCTACTAAATAGATTTCATTAACAGAGCTTTACCAAGGCCTAGTAGCCTACTAAATAGATTTCATTAACAGAGCTTTACTAAGGCCTAGTAGCCTACTAAATAGATTTCATTAACAGAGCTTTACCAAGGCTTAGTAGCCTACTAAATAGATTTCATTAACAGAGCTTTACCAAGGCCTAGTAGCCTACTAAATAGATTTCACTAACAGAGCTTTACCAAGGCCTAGTAGCCTACTAAATAGATTTCATTAACAGAGCTTTACCAAAGCTTAGTAGCCTACTAAATAGATTTCATTAACAGAGCTTCACCAAAGCTTAGTAGCCTACTAAATAGATTTCATTAACAGAGCTTGACCAAGGCCTAGTAGCCTACTAAATAGATTTCATTAACAGAGCTTGACCAAGGCCTAGTAGCCTACTAAATAGATTTCATTAACAGACCTTGACCAAGGCCTAGTAGCCTACTAAATAGATTTCATTAACAGAGCTTTACCAAGGCCTAGTAGCCTACTAAATAGATTTCATTAACAGAGCTTTACCAAGGCTTAGTAGCCTACTAAATAGATTTCATTAACAGAGCTTGACCAAGGCCTAGTAGCCTACTAAATAGATTTCATTAACAGAGCTTGACCAAGGCCTAGTAGCCTACTAAATAGATTTCATTAACAGAGCTTTACCAAGGCCTAGTAGCCTACTAAAAAGATTTCATTAACAGAGCTTTACCAAGGCTTAGTAGCCTACTAAATAGATTTCATTAACAGAGCTTTACCAAGGCCTAGTAGCCTACTAAATAGATTTCATTAACAGAGCTTTACCAAGGCCTAGTAGCCTACTAAATAGATTTCATTAACAGAGCTTTACCAAAGCTTAGTAGCCTACTAAATAGATTTCATTAACAGAGCTTTACCAAAGCTTAGTAGCCTACTAAATAGATTTCATTAACAGAGCTTGACCAAGGCCTAGTAGCCTACTAAATAGATTTCATTAACAGAGCTTGACCAAGGCCTAGTAGCCTACTAAATAGATTTCATTAACAGACCTTGACCAAGGCCTAGTAGCCTACTAAATAGATTTCATTAACAGAGCTTTACCAAGGCCTAGTAGCCTACTAAATAGATTTCATTAACAGAGCTTTACCAAGGCTTAGTAGCCTACTAAATAGATTTCATTAACAGAGCTTGACCAAGGCCTAGTAGCCTACTAAATAGATTTCATTAACAGAGCTTTACCAAAGCTTAGTAGCCTACTAAATATATTTCATTAACAGAGCTTTACCAAAGCTTAGTAGCCTACTAAATAGATTTCATTAACAGAGCTTGACCAAGGCCTAGTAGCCTACTAAATAGATTTCATTAACAGAGCTTGACCAAGGCCTAGTAGCCTACTAAATAGATTTCATTAACAGACCTTGACCAAGGCCTAGTAGCCTACTAAATAGATTTCATTAACAGAGCTTTACCAAGGCCTAGTAGCCTACTAAATAGATTTCATTAACAGAGCTTGACCAAGGCCTAGTAGCCTACTAAATAGATTTCATTAACAGAGCTTTACCAAGGCCTAGTAGCCTACTAAATAGATTTCATTAACAGAGCTTTACCAAGGCTTAGTAGCCTACTAAATAGATTTCATTAACAGAGCTTTACCAAGGCCTAGTAGCCTACTAAATAGATTTCATTAACAGAGCTTTACCAAGGCCTAGTAGCCTACTAAATAGATTTCATTAACAGAGCTTTACCAAAGCTTAGTAGCCTACTAAATAGATTTCATTAACAGAGCTTTACCAAAGCTTAGTAGCCTACTAAATAGATTTCATTAACAGAGCTTGACCAAGGCCTAGTAGCCTACTAAATAGATTTCATTAACAGAGCTTGACCAAGGCCTAGTAGCCTACTAAATAGATTTCATTAACAGACCTTGACCAAGGCCTAGTAGCCTACTAAATAGATTTCATTAACAGAGCTTTACCAAGGCCTAGTAGCCTACTAAATAGATTTCATTAACAGAGCTTTACCAAGGCTTAGTAGCCTACTAAATAGATTTCATTAACAGAGCTTGACCAAGGCCTAGTAGCCTACTAAATAGATTTCATTAACAGAGCTTTACCAAAGCTTAGTAGCCTACTAAATAGATTTCATTAACAGAGCTTTACCAAAGCTTAGTAGCCTACTAAATAGATTTCATTAACAGAGCTTGACCAAGGCCTAGTAGCCTACTAAATAGATTTCATTAACAGAGCTTGACCAAGGCCTAGTAGCCTACTAAATAGATTTCATTAACAGACCTTGACCAAGGCCTAGTAGCCTACTAAATAGATTTCATTAACAGAGCTTTACCAAGGCCTAGTAGCCTACTAAATAGAATTCATTAACAGAGCTTTACCAAGGCTTAGTAGCCTACTAAATAGATTTCATTAACAGAGCTTGACCAAGGCCTAGTAGCCTACTAAATAGATTTCATTAACAGAGCTTGACCAAGGCCTAGTAGCCTACTAAATAGATTTCATTAACAGAGCTTTACCAAGGCCTAGTAGCCTACTAAATAGATTTCATTAACAGAGCTTTACCAAGGCTTAGTAGCCTACTAAATAGATTTCATTAACAGAGCTTTACCAAGGCCTAGTAGCCTACTAAATAGATTTCATTAACAGAGCTTTACCAAGGCCTAGTAGCCTACTAAATAGATTTCATTAACAGAGCTTTACCAAAGCTTAGTAGCCTACTAAATAGATTTCATTAACAGAGCTTTACCAAAGCTTAGTAGCCTACTAAATAGATTTCATTAACAGAGCTTGACCAAGGCCTAGTAGCCTACTAAATAGATTTCATTAACAGAGCTTGACCAAGGCCTAGTAGCCTACTAAATAGATTTCATTAACAGACCTTGACCAAGGCCTAGTAGCCTACTAAATAGATTTCATTAACAGAGCTTTACCAAGGCCTAGTAGCCTACTAAATAGATTTCATTAACAGAGCTTTACCAAGGCTTAGTAGCCTACTAAATAGATTTCATTAACAGAGCTTGACCAAGGCCTAGTAGCCTACTAAATAGATTTCATTAACAGAGCTTGACCAAGGCCTAGTAGCCTACTAAATAGATTTCATTAACAGAGCTTTACCAAGGCCTAGTAGCCTACTAAATAGATTTCATTAACAGAGCTTGACCAAGGCCTAGTAGCCTACTAAATAGATTTCATTAACAGAGCTTTACCAAGGCCTAGTAGCCTACTAAATAGATTTCATTAACAGAGCTTGACCAAGGCCTAGTAGCCTACTAAATAGATTTCATTAACAGAGCTTGACCAAGGCCTAGTAGCCTACTAAATAGATTTCATTAACAGAGCTTGACCAAGGCCTAGTAGCCTACTAAATAGATTTCATTAACAGAGCTTTACCAAGGCCTAGTAGCCTACTAAATAGATTTCATTAACAGAGCTTGACCAAGGCCTAGTAGCCTACTAAATAGATTTCATTAACAGAGCTTGACCAAGGCCTAGTAGCCTACTCCATAGATTTCATTAACAGAGCTTGACCAAGGCCTAGTAGCCTACTCCATAGATTTCATTAACAGAGCTTTACCAAGGCCTAAAAGCCTACTTAATAGATTTCATTAACAGAGCTTTACCAAGGCCTAGTAGCCTACTAAATAGATTTCATTAACAGAGCTTTACCAAGGCCTAGTAGCCTACTAAATAGATTTCATTAACAGAGCTTTACCAAGGCCTAGTAGCCTACTAAATAGATTTCATTAACAGAGCTTGACCAAGGCCTAGTAGCCTACTAAATAGATTTCATTAACAGAGCTTGACCAAGGCCTAGTAGCCTACTAAATAGATTTCATTAACAGAGCTTGACCAAGGCCTAGTAGCCTACTAAATAGATTTCATTAACAGAGCTTTACCAAGGCCTAGTAGCCTACTAAATAGATTTCATTAACAGAGCTTGACCAAGGCCTAGTAGCCTACTAAATAGATTTCATTAACAGAGCTTGACCAAGGCCTAGTAGCCTACTCCATAGATTTCATTAACAGAGCTTGACCAAGGCCTAGTAGCCTACTCCATAGATTTCATTAACAGAGCTTTACCAAGGCCTAGTAGCCTACTAAATAGATTTCATTAACAGAGCTTGACCAAGGCCTAGTAGCCTACTAAATAGATTTCATTAACAGAGCTTGACCAAGGCCTAGTAGCCTACTCCATAGATTTCATTAACAGAGCTTGACCAAGGCCTAGTAGCCTACTCCATAGATTTCATTAACAGAGCTTGACCAAAGCCTAGTAGCCTACTAAATAGATTTCATTAACAGAGCTTGACCAAGGCCTAGTAGCCTACTCCATAGATTTAATTAACAGAGCTTGACCAAGGCCTAGTAGCCTACTCCATAGATTTCATTAACAGAGCTTGACCAAGGCCTAGTAGCCTACTCCATAGATTTCATTAACAGAGCTTGACCAAGGCCTAGTAGCCTACTAAATAGATTTCATTAACAGAGCTTGACCAAGGCCTAGTAGCCTACTAAATAGATTTCATTAACAGAGCTTGACCAAGGCCTAGTAGCCTACTAAATAGATTTCATTAACAGAGCTTGACCAAAGCCTAGTAGCCTACTAAATAGATTTCATTAACAGAGCTTGACCAAGGCCTAGTAGCCTACTAAATAGATTTCATTAACAGAGCTTGACCAAGGCCTAGTAGCCTACTCCATAGATTTCATTAACAGAGCTTGACCAAGGCCTAGTAGCCTACTAAATAGATTTTATTAACAGAGCTTGACCAAGGCCTAGTAGCCTACTAAATAGATTTCATTAACAGAGCTTGACCAAGGCCTAGTAGCCTACTAAATAGATTTCATTAACAGAGCTTGACCAAGGCCTAGTAGCCTACTAAATAGATTTCATTAACAGAGCTTTACCAAGGCCTAGTAGCCTACTAAATAGATTTCATTAACAGAGCTTTACCAAGGCCTAGTAGCCTACTAAATAGATTTCATTAACAGAGCTTGACCAAGGCCTAGTAGCCTACTAAATAGATTTCATTAACAGAGCTTGACCAAGGCCTAGTAGCCTACTAAATAGATTTCATTAACAGAGCTTGACCAAGGCCTAGTAGCCTACTAAATAGATTTCATTAACAGAGCTTTACCAAGGCCTAGTAGCCTACTAAATAGATTTCATTAACAGAGCTTGACCAAGGCCTAGTAGCCTACTAAATAGATTTCATTAACAGAGCTTTACCAAGGCCTAGTAGCCTACTAAATAGATTTCATTAACAGAGCTTGACCAAGGCCTAGTAGCCTACTAAATAGATTTCATTAACAGAGCTTTACCAAAGCTTAGTAGCCTACTAAATAGACTTCATTAACAGAGCTTGACCAAGGCCTAGTAGCCTACTAAATAGATTTCATTAACAGAGCTTGACCAAGGCCTAGTAGCCTACTAAATAGATTTCATTAACAGAGCTTTACCAAAGCTTAGTAGCCTACTAAATAGATTTCATTAACAGAGCTTGACCAAGGCCTAGTAGCCTACTAAATAGATTTCATTAACAGAGCTTGACCAAGGCCTAGTAGCCTACTAAATAGATTTCATTAACAGAGCTTTACCAAAGCTTAGTAGCCTACTAAATAGATTTCATTAACAGAGCTTGACCAAGGCCTAGTAGCCTACTCCATAGATTTCATTAACAGAGCTTGACCAAGGCCTAGTAGCCTACTAAATAGATTTCATTAACAGAGCTTGACCAAGGCCTAGTAGCCTACTAAATAGATTTCATTAACAGAGCTTTACCAAAGCTTAGTAGCCTACTAAATAGATTTCATTAACAGAGCTTGACCAAGGCCTAGTAGCCTACTAAATAGATTTCATTAACAGAGCTTGACCAAGGCCTAGTAGCCTACTAAATAGATTTCATTAACAGAGCTTGACCAAGGCCTAGTAGCCTACTAAATAGATTTCATTAACAGAGCTTGACCAAGGCCTAGTAGCCTACTAAATAGATTTCATTAACAGAGCTTGACCAAGGCCTAGTAGCCTACTAAATAGATTTCATTAACAGAGCTTTACCAAAGCCTAGTAGCCTACTAAATAGATTTCATTAACAGAGCTTGACCAAGGCCTAGTAGCCTACTAAATAGATTTCATTAACAGAGCTTGACCAAGGCCTAGTAGCCTACTAAATAGATTTCATTAACAGAGCTTGACTAAGGCCTAGTAGCCTACTAAATAGATTTCATTAACAGAGCTTGACCAAGGCCTAGTAGCCTACTAAATAGATTTCATTAACAGAGCTTGACCAAGGCCTAGTAGCCTACTAAATAGATTTCATTAACAGAGCTTTACCAAGGCCTAGTAGCCTACTAAATAGATTTCATTAACAGAGCTTTACCAAGGCCTAGTAGCCTACTAAATAGATTTCATTAACAGAGCTTGACCAAGGCCTAGTAGCCTACTAAATAGATTTCATTAACAGAGCTTGACCAAGGCCTAGTAGCCTACTAAATAGATTTCATTAACAGAGCTTGACCAAGGCCTAGTAGCCTACTAAATAGATTTCATTAACAGAGCTTTACCAAAGCCTAGTAGCCTACTAAATAGATTTCATTAACAGAGCTTGACCAAGGCCTAGTAGCCTACTAAATAGATTTCATTAACAGAGCTTGACCAAGGCCTAGTAGCCTACTAAATAGATTTCATTAACAGAGCTTGACCAAGGCCTAGTAGCCTACTAAATAGATTTCATTAACAGAGCTTGACCAAGGCCTAGTAGCCTACTAAATAGATTTCATTAACAGAGCTTGACCAAGGCCTAGTAGCCTACTAAATAGATTTCATTAACAGAGCTTGACCAAGGCCTAGTAGCCTACTAAATAGATTTCATTAACAGAGCTTGACCAAGGCCTAGTAGCCTACTACATAGATTTCATTAACAGAGCTTGACCAAGGCCTAGTAGCCTACTACATAGATTTCATTAACAGAGCTTGACCAAGGCCTAGTAGCCTACTAAATAGTTTTGATTAACAGAGCTTGACCAAGGCCTAGTAGCCTACTAAATAGATTTCATTAACAGAGCTTTACCAAGGCCTAGTAGCCTACTAAATAGATTTCATTAACAGAGCTTTACCAAGGCCTAGTAGCCTACTAAATAGATTTCATTAACAGAGCTTGACCAAGGCCTAGTAGCCTACTAAATAGATTTCATTAACAGAGCTTGACCAAGGCCTAGTAGCCTACTAAATAGATTTCATTAACAGAGCTTGACCAAGGCCTAGTAGCCTACTAAATAGATTTCATTAACAGAGCTTTACCAAAGCCTAGTAGCCTACTAAATAGATTTCATTAACAGAGCTTGACCAAGGCCTAGTAGCCTACTAAATAGATTTCATTAACAGAGCTTGACCAAGGCCTAGTAGCCTACTAAATAGATTTCATTAACAGAGCTTGACCAAGGCCTAGTAGCCTACTAAATAGATTTCATTAACAGAGCTTGACCAAGGCCTAGTAGCCTACTAAATAGATTTCATTAACAGAGCTTGACCAAGGCCTAGTAGCCTACTAAATAGATTTCATTAACAGAGCTTGACCAAGGCCTAGTAGCCTACTAAATAGATTTCATTAACAGAGCTTGACCAAGGCCTAGTAGCCTACTACATAGATTTCATTAACAGAGCTTGACCAAGGCCTAGTAGCCTACTACATAGATTTCATTAACAGAGCTTGACCAAGGCCTAGTAGCCTACTCCATAGATTTCATTAACAGAGCTTGACCAAGGCCTAGTAGCCTACTCCATAGATTTCATTAACAGAGCTTGACCAAGGCCTAGTAGCCTACTCCATAGATTTCATTAACAGAGCTTGACCAAGGCCTAGGGACTTTTTATTTTCATATACAAATTATTATTCATTGGGCTGTCTTCATATTTAAACATAGATAGATTTTTAAAAATGAAAATATTAAGAAAAAAAAATGTAAGCTACCATCATGAGAACATAGCACATCCCCAGTACAATTTGCGCCACTGCGAACACACTGACAGTAGAACTGACCAGAAGACACAGAGCAGACGACCCCATGGCTGTACAGAAGAGACAAAAAGTGAACAGGAAGAAGTGCTCTGCTCCGCTGTTTAATCCTGTAAGAATCAATGGAGTGGTTGAACTTTGAACTCGACTATAAGATAAAGTAACATGAATATGAAACTGAATCTATTATGGAGACTAAAATCACCACAGAACTTTTAGCAATTTTAGTATTTAGCAACTGCAATAGATAATTTGTTAATTAACAGTGTTGATCAAGATCTATTACTTTTTATTAATAAAACGGATTCAGAGAGAATAATTTCATTTTGAACTGCGTCAGCCATAAAAAAAAATGTCAAGACTAAATTGCATTAAGGTTTTGAGAATTAATTAGAAATTTAGGGATATTTTCAAAGTTTTGGATGTCCAAGGTATATTCTTGATCTACTTACCAACAGAAAAATAAACAGTAGACGAGAGAATGAGGACTGGCACCAGTCGGAGTGGGACCATATCAAACAGAACTTTGACCAGGAAGTAAGCAGAGACACGGTAGAAGCCACTGATGTTCTCGTGCCTGGGAGGAAACAGAAACATACAGGAA